>NW_004624886.1:2392826-2417132 GCF_000247695.1 Heterocephalus glaber
TTGGGATTCCATCATGTTCCTCAGATCCTCTATTTTTTTATCTGTGTCCTCTCTAGATTTATTAATCATGTCTTGCACCATGAGCACAATCTTTGCTGTTACTTGAGAAATTATTTCTGATTTTATTTTTTCCAGATCCTCTTTTGTTGCCAGTTCAGGGAGTCCAGGTGGTTGATCATCAGATTGTTCCATCTCGTTTCCCTTTGGGGTTGCTGTAGGTGATCTGGAAGTCTGTTTTTAAGGCTTGTTTATGTATTTTCTCATTTCCACGTGGAAGGGGTGTCCTGCTGGTGCCCCCACAGCTCACTTCCTCTGCCCTAGGAGCAGTGGAATGGTGGTGGGGAGCCTCCTCCTGGGCACTGGGATTGACTCACCTCCTGTGCCCTAGGAGCAAGTGGTGGAATGGCGGCAGGGTTCCTCCTCCTGAGCCCTGGGATTGCCTCACCTCCTCTGCCCTAGGAGCAGTGGAATGGTGACAGGGACACTCCTCCTGAGTGCTGGGAATGCCTCACCTCCTCTTCCCTAGGAGCGGTGGAATGGTGGTGGGGAGCCTCCTCCTGGGCGCTGGGATTGGCTCACCTCCTCTGCCCTAGGAGTGGTGGAATGGCTGCAGGCAGCCTCCTCCTGGGCCCTGGGAATGGCTCACCTCCTCTGCCCTAGGAGCAGTGGAATGGTGGTGGGGAGCCTCCTCCTGGGCACTGGAATTTACTCACCTCCTGTGCCCTAGGAGCAAGTGGTGGAATGGTGGCAGGGAGCCTCCTCCTGGGCACTGAGATTGGCTCACCTCCTTTTCCCTCTTTGCACATTTGTTGAAGTCAGTGTATATACAGGTCTGTTTCTAGGGTCTGTATAGTTGATCCAGTTTCCTACCTTTATGTGCCTACCACATTATCTTGATTATTGTCATTTTATAATATGTCTTCAAGTCAGGTCCTCATGATTTGTTCTTTTCATAGTTTTGCTGTGGTAAAGTTTGCTTTTGGTTTTGCTAGGTAAGATTCTTTATATTTCCACATAAATTTTTGAATCAGCTTATCAATTTCTCCAGCAGTGTGTTGGAATTCCAGCTAATATCCGATCCATAGGTCATTTGGGGAAGAATTGACATGTCAACAATATCTAGTCATCTGACTCATGAATATGGGGTAGTGTTCCATTTATTTATACCATCTTTAATTTCTCTCAGTAATATTTTCTAATTTTCAGTGTATAGGCTTTGAACATATTTGGTTTATTTATTCCTACATATTTCATATGAAAACCTATTATTTTTCAATTTCAGTTTTTAATTGTTTATTGCTCATTTATACAACTACTACTGATTGTTGTATGTTGATCTTTTATCATGCCACCTTATTAACCTCACTTGTTAGGTTTAGTAGCTTTTTAGAAGATTCCACCAGATTTTCTGTAGACAGGTGTACAAATAGAAGAGTTTATTTGATCCTTCACAATCTAGTGCCTTTTCTTTTTCTTGCTTTATTGCACTGGCTGTACCCTCTAGTATAATATTGTATAAAAATGATGAGAATAGATATTCTTGTCTTATTCCTGATCTTATGGGAAATAGAAAAACATTTAGTTTCACCATTAGGAATGATGTTATTACAACTTTTTTTTAATAAATTCTTTTCATCAAGTAGTTTTTTTACTAGTTTGCTGAGTTTTTTTAATCAGGAATAGATGTTAAATGTTTCTGAAATGCTTTTTCTGCATCTTTAAATACAGTTTCCCCTCTGTATCTGTGGGTTTCATACCCGCTGGTTCCACATCATAGATTCACCTAACCACAGATCAAATATTTGAGAGGGAAAAAATTACATCTTTACTGAATGTGTACAGACTTCTTTCTTGCCATTATTCCCTATACAATACAATACTACTATTTATATAGCTTTCACATTGTGTTAGATGTTCTAAGTAATCTGGAGGTTAAAGTATACAGGAGAATGTGCATAGGTTATATGCGACACTGTCATTACATAAGGGATTTGAGCTTTCGTGGATTTTGCTATTTGCAAGGGTCTTGGAAGTAGTCCCCCACAATTTTGGAAGGACAACTATTGTTATGTGACTTTTCTTTCTTATTTTGTTAATATGGCAAATTACATTGACTTTCAACTGCTAGTGAACCAACCTTGCATTCCTGGGATTAACTTTACTTAATAATGGTATTTTATAAATTAATGGATTTGATTTGCTAAAATTTTACCTACAGTTTTTTGCATTTTGTTCTTGAAGAATATGGGACTATATTTTTCTTTCTTGTAATATCTTAGTTAGTCTAGATTTGGTAATGGAGTAATATTGGCCTCCTGAATGAGCTGGGAAGATTTTGGTAGAGTTTGTATTCTGACTTACTTCTTCCTTATTCATATTTTGTATTTTTTACGACATTTTCTCCAAACTTTGTAAGTTGTTTAAACATGTTTCCCTTAGTTCTTGGAACATTATCATGGATTTCAAGTCGTTATTTAGTAAGTCTAATGTCTGGGCTTTCTCTGGACAGATTCTATTCATTGCCATAGGGAGAGGGACTATCCCTACCCTCAGGTCATCTCTTCAGGTGTGAGTGCTATTCATGCTCTACTGAATAGACAAGGGGAACCTTTGTAAACTTTCAGATTCTCTCACCATGCATGACTCTTCTCTGTCGCTCAGTTGGTAGACCCTAGCCACCTTGGTCTCCCCAGACTCTCAGCTGTCACCAAGGGAATTATCATTCCATGCCTTGCCTTTAAATTTTGGAAGCAATCAACTGCTTGCTCATCTTGTTTATTTTCCATCTCAGGAATCATTTTCCTTCATTGTTCGTAATTCAGTACCTTGAAAAATGTTTCATATATTTTATCTAGTTTTTTTTTCATTGTTGTTATTTTAGATGAGAGGTAATTCTGGTCCCTATCACTCCATTTTGGCTTCAAGCGAAAAGCCAGATAGATGTCCTATGAATTTTCAAGGTAGACTTTTCATAGACTGTGAGTGATGAAAGGAGGCGATAATCACTACAGTGATTGTCCTCCATAGTCAGGGAAAGCTAAAACTGTGTATCAGCATTTAAATCTCTAGAAACATACAGAGATGGGGCAAACAAGAAGGATCCAGAAGTCCAGAGGACAGCAGGAGTGAAGGCACAAAAGTGTACATGGTGTCCCTGAGGCTGGCAAGTGCTTGTGGCTTAGAATAGAGGTCAGAACCCTGGGCTCTGAGCTAGAGGCAGAACTGATATCTTGGTTGAATCCCTGTGTATATTCCTTTAATTTTATTAATTGCCAAAATATAAAAGTTTTTACATAAAATAAATGAAGATTTCTGACTTCTCTTAAAAATAGTCCAGAGTCCTAGACCACAGCCCCATGTTTTCTCATGACGTCCATCAGCTGGAGCTGAGATGGTGGGTTGCCCCTTTATATGGGATATTTACTCTGTTTGCCATAGTCCACTGAACTAATACTCCTGTAGGTATCATCCTTGACTTGCTTCCCTTGTTCACCTTTTCACTGAGACTTCCAGATATTTGAGTTTTTAGTTCAAAACTAGAACATAGTTTCCTTGGGAATAAAACTAAAAGGGTGGATTGAATTTGGTTTTTTATTATAATTTCAGACCCTTTCATTCTTGATCATATGGCTACATTTTAATTACTTCATTTAATTGCTAGTAAGGCTACCACAGAATACCACAGACTAGCTGGCTTAGCGACAGAAGTTTGTATCTACATAACTAGAGAGGTTGGAAGTCCAAGATCAAGATGTCAGCATTGTTGGTTTCTGGTGAAGCCTCTCTTCCTGGCTTAGAGGTGACCACCTTCTGGCTGTATACTCACATGGCCTCATCTCTGTATTCACACAGAGTTTGTCCACATGTGTGTATACAAGCATATTCTTGTGTCTTTTCCTCTTCTAAGCAGAATAGTCTTATCAGATTAGGGCCCCACCCTTAATTACTTTCCTAAAGGCCCTATCTCCACAGTCACATGGGGTTAGGGCTTCAACATGAATGTTGAGGCAATATAGTTTCGTCCATAGACTCTTGGTCCAATCCTACTGATTGTCTGATTTTTAAATTCTTGCATCCTTTTGGAAGCATGTCCAATTTGTTGTTTCCCACTATTCCTGGATATCATTATTCTCTTGCTCAGTGGCTGCTCTGTAAGGCAGGTAAGACAAGGATAGGCTGATTGGGGCTGGCATTTTTCATCTCTAGTTTTGAAGGCTGATTATTTTGTGGTTAGGTCTTATTTTCAAGGAAACATAGTTGTAGTTAAGAAAGAGCAATCTGTCTCTCACTCCCATTGATAATTGCTCATACATTTCTCCAAATTATTTTCTCTCAGATCTTCCCATTTATCCCCCTCCCGTTCCCACTGCCACTTTCCTAGATCAAAGCCTCTCTGAGATATTGTGGCAGCTTTCTTATTGGATCCTTGTTTTCCAATCTTTCCCTCTTACAGTTCTGAAATGGGCAAAGGACAAAGCCGTGAGGACAGGGGACACACAATGGATATGCAGGCAAAGAAGAATGAGCCTACAGGCTGAAAAGTCACCCTCTAGAGGTAAGAGGGAAACCAGCAGAAGGTTGTATCACATAGTCAACAAGAAAAGACTTAGGAAGGTGTAGGGAACAGGGAAAGGGGACATTACTAGGACCTCTGCTGTGAGTCCTAGTCTCCTGCGAGTCACGGCAGCACAAGGCGAATTAACTTATCATACAGGAAAGGTAGAAAAATGAGACTTGGAGAAGAAGCTGAGCTTTGGGTCTGATCAGTGCTGCTCTGGGCAACAAAGACAAAAGCCCCCAGATTACAGCACCTTTTATTGAGTACATCAGGAGAAACAGATGTAACAAATGACTCAGGACAGAGTTCAGTACATCGGATAAATAAAGTGTGACAATCCAAGAACAATGAGGAACTGAGTAGATGAAGATTTTGTTCCTCCCAGGATGTCTTCAGCTGGTGTAATCTTGTTTATGTTCGTTTTTGAGATGGCATCTCAATATATTGCCCAGTCTTACCTCTCAAACTCATGGGCTCAAGTGATCCTACTGGATCCAGCTAGAAAACATTTTAAAACAGATTTTTATATCTAAATAATAGAAACTTTAAAATTAGGCATATCCAAAAAAAAAAAAACAAGCTCATACAGTTTTACTTGGAATGGGAAGGAATTTTGCATAAAGGATTCATATTCATAACATATAGAAAACTCTTAAGAAATCAACAAGGAAAAGAAATACATCAAAGGCTGGGGATTTAGCTCAATGGTTTTGCCACCTGCCTCGCAAGTGCAAGGACCCGAGTTCGATCCCCGGTACCCAAACAAAGCAAAACAAAACAAAAAATACATCAAGTGAAAAATTGACAAAGAATTGCACAGACTTTTTTTTTTTTTTTTTTGGTACCAGGGATCGAACTCGAGTCCTTGCGCTTATGGGGCAGGCAATGGAACCACTGAACTAAATCCCTGGCCCATGCACAGACTATTTGTAAAAGAATAGATATAAATGACAAGAAACATATGGAAAATGTTTACTTTCCAATGATCAAATGAATGTAAATTAAAATAATAGAACCATTTTTTTTCTCACAGAATGGCAACAAGTTTCAAAATTTAGTATACCTAGTATTGATGAACATTTGGGAAAATGGGTTCCCTTATGCTGCTGGTAATAGTATAAAGATTGATCCATTCTTTGGGGAGAATAGTTTGGTAATGAGTTTTTTAATAAAAAGTTTTCAAAATGTTTACATAGCCAAGCATGGTAGCACATACTTGTAGTCCTGGTCGTTCAGGAAACTAAGGCAGGAAGATCTCATGAAACCAGTTTGAGGCCATTCTGGGCAACACAGGGAGACCCTGACTCAAAAAAAAGGAAATAAAAAGTTCATGTCCTATGATTTAATCCCTCTACTTTATACAATCCATTTGAGGAAAATATTTATGTACATGTGGGTTTTTCATTAAAAGGCTACTCCTTATCCAAGCATTTTAAAAATAGAAGGAAAAATTAGTTTATATGAATAGAGTGGAATAAATTATGAAACATTTGTATAATAGAGTAGCATATGGTCGTTATCATGGAAGTATTTTATAGACATGAAAGATATATAAGATTTTTAAGTTAAAAAGAATTGATATGTTATATACATTAAATATTAAACAGTATACATCAAAAGACTGTAGTTATCTGAGTGGTGAGGTTTTGATTTTTTTATTTTGTTTTCTGATTTTTTATACTCAGCATATATGCACTACTTGATCATTTTCATTTAAATGAAAGTAATTGCAGGAAATTTCCAGCATAGTCTATTTTATATCCTTCTGCACTTGAGGGACCAAGGTCTCAGAGTTACAATCACAGAGTACCTGAACTTACCACTGTGTGGTCCTCTAGCTTCGCCCTGGGTTACAGCCCAAGCACACTGCTTTGTCTGTCCCTGCTGATGAGGTGGGAAGGGCCTGCACTCCTCACAGGCGGGGGCTGTGCTCAGGTTTTTCCTCCCGAGCAGGGCTTAGGTCAGTCACAGCAGCAGACCTTCAGGGAATATTTATGGGATTGAACTGCTTGTGAGATATGGCCCACTCCTTTTAAGAATCTTATTTTTTGGGCCGGGGATTTAACTCAGTGGTTTCCCCACCTGCTGTGCAAGCACAAAGACCTGAGTTCAATCCCCGGTACCAAAAAAAAAAAGAATCTTATTTTTTTTACACACAGTATACACACAAACACCTAGTTTCATATTTATTTTCAGAATCTTGCTACACAGGTGTTCTTTCTTTTTCCATCTGAAATGCCTTTGAAAAACTCTTGCCTTGTTACTCTCTTCAGTTAGCTGTGGGGATACTTGATGAGAAGCTACTCATAGAAGGGATGGACCCTGATCTGTTCATTTTTGCTTATTTTGTTTTGTTTTCTGTTTTGCAGTGCTGAGGATTGAACCCAAGGCCTTACACATGTAGGCAAGTGCTTTACCTCTGAGCTCCATCTCAGCCTTTGGGTTTCTTCCTATCTCTGGGTTAGATGACCCTGCTCCCTTCCTTTTAGCAAATCCTGGTGTCTCTTAGCTTTCAAATTCCTGTGCTATATCTTGCCAGCATGCCTAGTGCTACTCTTGCTTTTCAGGAGTCAGAAGTGTACACTTGACCATTTCTTTTCCTTTTCTTTTATCCCATCCCTTTTCTCCCCTTCATGGGCAGTCTTTGTCAGTCTCTATCCAATGTGTTTCATCCTCTTCTAACTGTGAATCATTTCCCTTAAAGATGTTATCTTTGCTGCCTACTTCAGCTGTTTCTAGTTAAATCTCTCTTTGGGTTCCATCTCCTGAGGTCCCCCTGGCTTCTCTGTTTACTTCTCACAGTGCAGTCTCCACTTGATTAATTTGACTTGTCCTACATCTTCTGCACCTGCAGGATCCATCTCACTAACTTCCAGCTGTTCATCTGCCCTCCCCTCCCCTTCCCTTTTCTGTTTTTCTTCTTCTTTTTTGTCCTCCCAGCACCATGAACTCCTCTCACTTTACCTTGCTCTTCCCTTAAGATCCTTTTGCCCTCCTCTCTGTCCTTTACGTAAGTTTTTAGGCTCTCTGTGTGAGTTCTGCTGTACATTTATTTGAGCCTTTGCTACCTTCTTTCTCGTTTTTTACTGAACTCTTATTTGGCACAAGTTTTATATCCTTTTCATTTGGTTGTTTAGGGGCCAGCATACCTTTTCCCCTCATTAGGGATGTTATATTTGATGTGCCATATATGTACCATTTTATACTCAACTTCAGTTGCCTTCATTAGCTTCACTTGAACCTACTTTGGGGCTTCTATATATGATACAAGCTTTATCTGTATAGCTCCATTTAACACACTTAAAATCAGGAGATTTGGACTGACAAATGGTTATTTTTCTCCTTGTATGTTTTTCTTGTACAACAACATAATGTAACCATTTACATGAGTATGGGCCTGAGGGTAAAAGCACAGATGTTTGCTCTTCTTCCTGTGCCCCCAGGGTGAGCTCTTAGGGAATGGTTAGCCTAGCCTGTGCCCTTTCCTGCCCCTGTGCCAGCATCGCTTTTCTCTGGATAGATGAGTGGGGTTGACCATCACTAACCAGCTTGCCATCATTCCAAGGCTGCCAGGCCCAGCCCCACTGGTTTACTGCACTTTAGTTGTAGTATACCTATTTCTTGGGCTTTAAGGAAGCAACTTCTTATTCTATCTGCATATTTGTTCTTGATTTTTATACCGTAATATAATTTGCTCCGTATCAAACCTGCCTCTAGATGCATGCTTAGCCATCATTATCTTGGTCAGTCTGAAAATTTGACAAACCACATTGAAAAATATATTAACCCAGTTCTAAAAATAAACACAGCCATAGACTCAATGAAAGACTTTAATAAAAATGCCATCATCCATATTTCTTTCTCATTGAAGAAAAACTTTACATATCTGATTGCCTACTCTTAATTTCTGGAAGTTACTCAGAGTTTGGAATTCTTCATGTCTGCATTTGAGTATATTTCTCTTTTGCTTATATTAACCTCTCCAGGCCTTAAATAATTGCTAATGACACAAAGAGATGGTAGCAGTATGTTTTAGAAACAAACTATAAGATAAGTAATTAGTATTTTGGTTTTATTTGTTGTATGTATATGTATGTTTGTGTGTGTGTGTGTGTGTGAAGTGTGTTTTGCATGGTATCTTTTCTTGTACAGTTGCCTGAGCACACTAAGATTTGGTTGTGGCCAGAAGACATTGTTCAAGTTCATTTAATACATTTTGTGTACTTTTCTTCCTAGTAAAGAGTTGAAGAAGAATGAAGACACAACCAAATACAGAAATGAAATAGAAAATTAAACCAAATGGAATTTCTCTTTAGAGTTCAAAATTTTAAGATACTAAGAAAGAAAAGAAGGATCCACTACTTCTCCCTATGAAAAATCTAGAAAAATCTGAAGCAGTATATGAATAGAAAAATCACTGCATTTGAACTTAATTGTTATAAACCATTGTAATTGTTGTTGGTCAAAGTATTGGTACTTGTGTTATTAGTAACTGCCTTAAATTTACATTACCACTGTTGGAAAACCATTAAAAAATGCCTCTCAGCAAATGTGAATAAAAAGCGTTTGCATTGTTACAATGTCCATTAGATAATCATTCATATTGCATCTAGAATATGGTTGTATGTGTGATGTTACACTCAGAATATGAAGTTACTGTTTTTGAAACTGACTTTATCTAGAAGATAAGCAGCTTCAGAATGTTGTGTATTCAAAATAGTCACAATGACAAAGAAATTATAAAGGAAATAATTTGCTTTTTTAAATCATAATTTTATAGCTGGACATGATGATCCACACCTATAATCCCAGCACTCAGGAGGCTGAGGCAGGAGAATCACCACAAGTTAGAAGCTGGCCTGGGCTACGTGGTGTGATCAAGGCCAGCCTGAACTACATAGTGGGACCCTGTCTGAAACAAAAACGTAACACTTTGTGTTTGTGCTGAGTCACATATGTAACTTGATCCACCTAAACTAAAAGTGAATTTTGTTGGAACTGACAACAGTGTTCCATATTACTTTTTTTAAAGGGCAGTTCACTTTACACAGATAAGTAATTTGTAAACTTTATTGTTTAATATTTACTCTTCAAATTCATTTTAAGTTATTACATTATTTCTGTATCCAGAATAACAGTGTCATTATCACATGACTATATGTTTTGAAGCTTGATGTAATAGTGAAATTCTCATTTGTTTTTTCTTGATTATTCTTTCTCAAATATATGATAAATCTGCCAATAAAATATTTAGCACCAAGAAGGTCAAAAGTAATATAAATTTTTAATACTTATTTACCATATTAAACAATGGATTCCATTAAAATAAGAAGTGAGAAAAACAGAGTTGGGCGTTGAGGTGTAAATTTTGTCCAGATGCATACCCAATGTGTGTAGTAAAGTATATTGGGCTATAATATCCCTGCACATGTTGCAGAAGCATCAAAATTGGTAAACACTGCCCTACTGCAGAGAACATTCACAAACAAGGCCCTTTCAGAAGTGTGAGTAGGGCCGGGGATTTAGCTCAGTGATTCTCCTGCCTGCCTTACAAGTGCAAGGTCCCGAGTTCGATCCCCAGTACCAAAAAAAAAAAAAGAAGTGTGAGTGCCCGCAGCCCTCTGTGCACAGTCCGCTGTGACAGTGCCAGGCGTCCCAGTCCTGGATGCTCCATCGGGGCCTCAAACACTGCTGGGCCCAGGCTGCTTGCACTGCCCTTGGACGAGTTTTCTTGTCTTGTGAATGCACTTGATAATTTAAGAATAAAGACACAGTATATGTTTCCCTGCAGTTTCAGCTCATCATTTTAACATGTGAATTGATTCCTTGAATTTGCTGTTTAATTAATCACAAAGAATTTCAACAGGTTGTAAAAATATTTTAAATCAAGACAGATGAAAAAGTATATCAGAGAAGCTAAGCATTTGCTGAGATCTTTATGTTCATATGAAAAACAAAGCAAAGAATTATTTTTATATTGCAACTACTGAAGACAAAGAAACAGACAAAGCAAACACCAGGAAAGGTGGCTTCTACGCAGATTCTTATCTTGCTGGGAGTTGCAAAACTGGATCCATTGTCTTCACCACACCCTCTGACATGAGATGTGGAGGGAGAGAGCATAACAGTGTCCTCCAAATAATCGGTCCAGATTATAATCCAGCAGCAAGTCAGACCCCAAAATCAATTTGATGATTTGCGGCACTGTAGATTTTCTTTGTAACAAAATTGGTTTTTCTTTGTTTTATCTTTATGCTGAAATTGAATTTTACACTGTGTCATCTCTTTAAATAAGTAATAATTTGACATTACCTTCTGTAGCTAAATGATATTTTTTAACTATCCCTAGAATTGTATTCCCCAGTTATTGATCCATCTATCTTGAAGATGAAGTTCTTTTTCAATATCAGAACTATGCGGTGAGGTAGATGTCCTGGTGCATGCCTGCAGTCCCAGCACTTAGGAGGCTGAGGCAAGGGGATCACAGGTTTGAGACCAGCTGAACTACATAGTGAGACCGTGTCTCAAAAAAGAGCCTGTAAATTAGATTCACAAGCTAGAATAAAAGGTAAGTTTCTTAAAAATTTAAAATGTGAATATTTTATGCCATAAATACAAATTTATTTTTTAAATGCATATTTCAAATGGAATTGATTTTAAATAGCTAACAGTTAGTGTTTTTGAAATCTTGTACAAGGTTTCTGTCACATAAAAGCAAACACTTCACCTGAATTTTATGTAAGTTATAGAAAAGACATTTTCTGTTCAAGAAGTTCAGCAAGACTATATCTGGGAAATATCTTGCCAATTGATAGCTTTATTTGACATGTCACTGTAGTCATTTTTAAGAAGTTAAAGTTCTAGAAACTAACAATTGGTGACTTTATACTTTTATATGAGGGCTATATCTGTTAATTAAATTATGAGAATATTTTTAAATAATCCAAAATTTTAAATTACAGTAAATCCCCGATTTATGAACATTTGACTTTCAAACTTTCACAGGTATACTGTGTCTAAGATGTACTTTGTTGGCTTTTGAACGAATCCAATTGATGAACAATTGTCCTGGAACAAAGTTGGGGACTTACTATACATATTTGTCAGTTTTACTTAATTGAATCCCAAATCTTCACTTTATTATTGCACATAATCTCATTTACTCTCTACATCAATTCCATGAGGTGGATAAAATCTTCCCTACTCTGCAAAGTAACCCAGCCTCTGGAGGTTGAGTAGCTTGTCAAGTGCACAGTGCCTGTATATGGCGGTTTGTCAGACTCCATTGGAGATTTCTAAAGTACTAGATCTAGGTTGCTGTGTGGAGAGTTAAGCCAGTAAATGGCTTATAGTTGAGACCAGTACACATTCAAGAGTAAAAAGGCAGTCCACTGAGGGACTGGAAACATCTAATACGTTTGTAATACAACAGTGACCTAAAAAAAAAAAAAATATATATATATATATATATATATATATATATATTGGTTTTAAAACTTTAGCCCACAATTATTTTAATAACTCTCCTCCGTCCTATAGCTCTTATGTCTCCGTAAGAAATAGGTTCTGTAGAATCAAACTAATTACATGTACAGTAACATTTTATTCAAGAAACAGAAAAAGGCGCAATTCTAGTCATTTAAAAGATAATAAAAACATCAAGAAGCATATCAATCAACAGGCTGGAAAACTCAGTCTATGGATGGACTCAATTATCTTCAGGAGAATTGAATGTCAGCATCATTTAAGGTTAACAATGGGCTAACTAAGCATAAGCAGACAGCTACTCTCTGCAGAGGCCCAGGAAGCAAACTTGGTAATGAGGCACTTCATTCATCATATCCTTCTGCTCTAATTATTAAGATGAATAGAAAATACTTTAAGCTAAGGCAAGAAGTGCATAACGTAAAAACACTTGTTTTGTAAACACGAAGAATGCTATTTTTCTAACAATTCCCTTCAAATCTACATCAAGCATATGTTCTAAGCACCCTGTCTTCTAACACCTCAACTTCATATTGATTATGGATGGATTTTGTCTCAAAAGGGTTGGGGAGGCTACTGCTGCTAAGAATCTACAATATTTATTTCTCCAATCTAAAAAACAAAGGAAATCATAGATATACACCATACCTAAGTTATGTTCCACATCTTTCACTTAAGTCAAAATAGTCTGCGTATTTCTGTGTCATTGCTAAAAGTACTAAGCAATCTGAAGTTAGCCTATAGTACATTTCTTCCTAACTCCTTACTTGAGCCTTGTCAAGAATAATGGAAGAATAGCAGAAAATTGAAGAATGACCTACTTGCACACATTTAAATAGGTAAATTCTTATTGCCAATCCAAGGACAAATCCCTAAATTTCTTGGGATGGAGATGATTTGCTTAATGAAAAAATAACAGTATAAAAGGGAGGGAAAGCAAGAACTTGTTGCTGCAGCAAAAAGAAGCAACTGAAGCTTGCAAAAATCAATCAAGAGACGAAAGGAGGAAGGTTCCCTGGAGAAAAGCTTGGTAGATTCAGTTCAGCTTTTCAGTGTTTTCTGCTGAAAATCAGTTAATTTTTTTCTGTTAAATTTTTTGTTGGTGCTATTCCATATAAACATTGCACATGACTTTTCTGACCTACAATTCTTCGATTTAAAGTAAGTGAAAGATTGTTAAACATAGTAATGCTTTTAACCTGCACTGCCTGTTATGCAGAAGTTAAATGTTCACAAGTTTCTGCAGAAGCTGCTGTTAGCACCTAAATATGTCCAAGGTAAAGAAATATCAGTAAAATCTATGCACTTTAAGAACATCAAATTCTTATTATACTTAGCATGTGTGCAGGCAGACTACATAATAAACTAGTCTATAGCAGCTGTAAATTTCTGAGGATTTATCTAACCACAAATACATTGAAATGGGGAAATGGGTCTATATTAAACTATGCAAGATGCTGCTGGAGCTTTGCCATTTCTGCAACATCCTGTAATTAATTTATCATGACAGGTCTGGCAAACTGAAATATCCAATACACTTGCGACAGACTGTTGTACTACAGTTGTTGCACATCATGCAAGCATGTAAAGAGAAGGTAAATTTTTCTCCCAAACATGACTGTAGGGCTAGTATATTTAGAGTGCCCTATAACCAAGAAAAGACGTCTAACCTTCGAATCTCAAAGCAAGAGTATCTAAAATAGGGAAAAGGTCCTGGGTTGAGGTTGTGAACTTAGTCTCTTCTCTGCCTGTGTGATCTTTTCTGAAAGGACAGCCCTGGGCAGAGGAATGATGTGGCTGGTGCTAGATACGATGGGATTCTCTCCTGGGAGACTTGAAGCTGACCTATCTTGGTGTTCTCTTGACCGTCTCTCCTCCTGTAAATGAAGCTTGTAAGACCACCTTCTCCATCTGTGTGACATCCTCCTTTTAAAGCTGCTGTCTGCCATTCTTCAAAGTACAAATAAATGTTAATTTTTTAAAAACAATAGCTCCTAAGGGTGTGAAAGAATGATCTTTTTACCTGGTGTGTGTGATTTGATCCAGGAAGCATTGTGGTTGGTATTGACAATGGATCCACAGTCAAGAAGGCTCCTTGCCAGAGAAATGGAGCTACCTCCCCTGAAAAATGAAGCCTACCTTATACACATGACCATAGCTCTGCCTGTTCCCTAGGGATGGTCAGGGTTCCTGTCTACGCACAGGAGCACCCAAGTAAGTCTGGAAACCTTGAATCTGGAAGTTTGGGTGGGAGGGGAAAGATGTTAGTGAAAGGTCCCGGGTGGAGGATATGATGGGTCCTGCTTAACACCGAAGAAGAGTCCCCAAGGGATCCCAGCCCACTCACCAAGGGTTAACTGAGCATTTGACTACTTATGTGTCCTTTGTGTTTTCTCCAATGATTTTCTTTCTTTTTATCCTTGTATTGAAAATGGATTCTATCAGACCTGAGAAGTTTGTTGCTTGGGCCTAAGTTTTAAGGGAAAAGCAAACAATGAAACCCCAAACTAACCCAAGGGGAAAAGAAACAAGAGACCATGGAGCAAACATGTTTGTGTCCTCCACTCCCCTTCAGAGATCTTCTATGTAAAATTTTGGAAATGGGATGATAGGTGGGAGAAGGAGGTCAAAAAATAAAAACACCTTGCTTTCACACCTTTTTTTTTTTTTGGTACTGGGGATCGAACTCGGGTCCTTGCGCTTGCAAGGCAGGCAGCAGAACCACTGAGCTAAATCCCCAACCCTACACCTTCTATTTAAGTAACTTGTCCGCCGTCATGAACCAGGGTTGAGACTGTTTCCTTATGCCGATTTCCAGATATTTACTAGGCAACATTCTCACTTAAAGTTGTGTTTTTAAATCCTAACTGTTAAAAGTCCTAAATTTTCTTAACCTCATCTACAACTAAAAATAAATATCCCTTACAGAACATGGCCTAAATTCAGACTTCTTAAAAACTAGGTTATTACCAGTGATGAATGTAAGCAAGAGTGGAAAGTAGATAAAAGTGTAAACAAGGTGGTAGAGCTGGGGAGATGTGACCTTTCAGTGCCTGCTCGGGGAAGGAGGATGGGGTGTTTTGTTTTGCTTTGTTTTTGTTTTTTGTTTTGTTTTTGACAACTGGATACAGATCCTGTAGTGACTAATTCTATTTACATGACAATAGCTAGAATTGACTACTGTCCTAAATATGTATTCATAACGTAGGAACCTCAAGAAGTTTTAGCTATCTTTTTAAATATGTATGTATAGGCACATTTGCTTATTCAATAGCTAATTCTTGGATGTTTGTTGGTCAAATATTAGAAACAGGAGCTGACTGGACAGTTGAATAAGGAGCTTCAATTCTGTTCCATCTTGAAATTTGATTCCAATTTATTGCCACTGTCACCCTACAGTGGCTTTCAGAAATCTTCCTCATAACAGTCTTTTAAAACAGGGCATTATTCCCTCATTTTTTCAAACCAATCACAAGGTTTAACGACTTGCCCAACAACCTCAGCAGGAGCACTCAGCAGTCCTCCCCCCAGAGTTACGTTCTGTCCAACATGAAAACTTTACTGATGTCCGAAAAATGTAGAAATAAGTTATCAGGAAAGTCAGTCTATTCTCTATGTACTTGAGGCAACTATAAATGAGACTAATTTAGATGTGGGTCTTTTGGAAGTAATTTATGGTCTTCCTATAGTTTTAAAAAGATGTTCATATTTTCAAGGTACTCTTTGTATTTGAATATACAGGTATATATATTTTTTTAAATGCAAGAACTTAAAATGTGAAATTATAACAGTATAAATAAGAACATTTAATAATATTTTATTATGTTTTATAGATAGAGGAAAAAAGAGGTGAGCAGGATATGTGAGGGTCCCTTTTCCAAAAAACTTTTGTATGAACCACATTTTTAAAAATGCTTTAATGTGTTGTATATTTAAGCCAAATAATTACTGTTCAAATACAAATACATTGCCTTCTGTGTGATAAGCAACCAGTTCCTGTTTGACCTAAAACTTCATTAGATCAGTTCATCAACTTGGATGTACCACAGAACATCTCATAAAATCCAATTCTGACTTAAAACTCTTCATTGACACCCCATCCACCATCATAAAATCCACTGACTTAACCTGTTAGCTTAGAGGAACCCCAAAAATCCACTCTTAATGTTCTGATATCACAGGGAACCAAGAAATGTAATCACCTTGGAAGTGACAGAAAAAGAATCTGGGTCAATGTCTGAAAGAAAGGCTACGTCGGAAAGTGGACCATGGCAGACAGACCTTCATATCGGGCCCTGCTTTGTCACAACAGCTCCACTGGCTTCCGGTGGAGCCCACTGTGCACATCGCAGCAGGACCACAGCAGCTGCAAGCCCTTGAGCTTCTCTCACTACTAGAAAACACTTCCCAGTGCCTTTGCCAGGTGTTGCTTTTGGGGTTTCAAAGATCAGGGCAGGAAGATTCCTAATTATTATACCAAGTGAGGGACATCCTCTGTGTTCTCACAGGCTCCCGTAACTAACGTCTATCAACACGCTTGGCGCAGGGCACTGAAACTGACACGAACAGTTGGGGAAAGTTAGAAATGGTATCATAGACATCTTTGTACACCAAGCTCCTACCACTGATTTGGCACAAGTTAAAATGCAATCAAGTGACTAATATTCCCTACCAATCAACATGTATAATATTTCCTCTAGGCCCCAGATAGTTCTGATGAATCTGTGTGTATACTCAGTATCATAGGATATTCTCAAGTGGAATACAATCTTTTTTGAAGTTTAAAATGCCTAGCAAGAATAAGGAATTTATGGAAGGAATTTAAGAAAATGTCAGTCATTCTACACCTTTCTGTGATCACAGCTTTTCCTTTTTTCATTCCTACCTTTCTCACATTCTCCTCTTTACTTTTTCTGGTTCCCTCTTTTCTTCTTTTCTGCCTGACATCAGCCCATGGCACTAACTGGACTCAACATTAAATCATTAAAATGCTGACTGACGACCATCTGAGTCTGTGCCTGAAGCTGGGGAATCCACTGCAGGGGCCATCCTGGCACAGACGCCGCCGGAAGGCCCTCCTCCTGCCCCTCAGGCACTCTGAGCAACTCTATTTCATAGAAACACAATCTTAAAATGCGGCTGTAATCTTCCCCTTACAGTCTTTCACTTTTTATATTGAGGCAAATTAGCCACAAAGTTAAATCTGATTTGCATAATACTTTGCATTCCCATTGAGATGAGTGTAAGAATCCTTCAAAGGACTTCTAAAAGTTATGTATATGAACCTTACTGCCTGTGAATCTGATATCTTGATCACTCTTTTCTTCACCGTTTTAATAATTTTCTGAGAGAAAAGATGTCCAGGTTCATAAACAAAAGCTCATAGTGTCACATTGCTAAGTCTGAGCATCTGATTTTAGGGTTCACAGCTGAGCTCCGAGTTATTTTTTTCATGCCATTAAGTGACTCCAGCCTTTTTCATCTCCCATATTTTTATCCCCTAAAAGCATCAAACCACCCTTGTTCTACAAGCAAGCCCACCAATACCCAGCCCAACTGTGTTGACATCAAAAGTTTCAGGAGCCCCTGAAGGCCCAGTCACAGTCAGAAGCCCAGTCAGTCGCACTCAGATCTGACTGAGGGAAAGAGGAGTGGGGCATCTTTAGCACTGGTTCAGTGAAGCCGGATCTGCTCCTGGTCAGGAGCCCTTGCACTCAGCCACCTGGCTGTGGGACCGACCTTGGAGGTGCTGTTGAATACCTTTGTCTTTGACTCTTTTTCTTTCCCTTTCTTGTTTATTTCTTTCTTTTGACTTCCTAAGAAAAGAGGCCATTGTTTGAAACTCTGATGCTTCCTTTGGCTACACAGCCAGAGAAATGTGATTTGGGCATTGACCCTATATATTTATCACTCTTCATTCTACTCAAAAACTTATTTAATTACTTTACTAAGTTGTAGCCCTTAAGTTCACAAAATAATTCATGATTCCAATTCATGTCCTATATAATCATAATTTATCAGGGAAAGGAAACATATTATACTTATTCATAATTATAGACTAATAGCTCAATTTGCTGAGCACAGACTAAACTAGGTCTCTCTTCAGGGGGTTTATATGTATTAGATCACTTAACCTTGGTAAGCTTATTTTCCATTTAAAAAGAAAACAAAAACCCTTAACAAAAAGCAGAAAGGTTGCTGAGTGTGGTGGCACACACCTGTAGTTCTAGCACTTGGAAGGCTGAGGCAGGAGCATCACTATGAGTTCAAGGCCAGCCTGAACTACATAGCCAGACCCTTTCTCAAAAAACTAAAAAAAAAAAAAAGAAAGAAAGAAAAAATAGATTAAGTAATGTATCTGAGACCGCACAGTTTTTAAACTAGACAGTAAGGATCAGATTTCTGATTTGTCTGACTTCAAAATTCCTTTCACCGTTAGGTTACTGCCTTCGAGTTTGCCAGATACATGCTGTATTTCCTTTTAAAGTAAAGTACTTATTCCACTCATCGTTGACAGAAGGTGACTTTCCACTTTAAACAGCAAGAAAGCTACACATTGAATTATTTTTTCAGTTTCAAGTACTTTTTGCAGAGCCATCAACTTGGAAAACAAGTTGATCAAAATGAATTTCAAATCTGCAAGTCACTCTGGAAATAATCACTTCAGTCTGTAACATTTAAGTAGAATGTTATATTTCCAAATTTTATATCATACAAACAAGTTACCCTAGGGCCAGGGATTTAGCTCAGTGGCACCTCGCCTGCCTCACCAAGTGCAAGGTCCTGAGTTCCATCATCCCCAGTACCAAAAAAAAAAAAGTTACCCCAGCACAGAAAGGTGGCAAATGAAGACCATCCCAGATGCATTTCACGCCCTTGTGGTCTACTGGGGTTGCTTTGCCAGTGAAAGAATAGGTTTTCATGTAAGAACCCCCTCTTTGCCTGTTCCCATTTTAGTCTCCCCTTACCATCCTGAGGAGAGATAGGTGGCCTTTCTGCTCTCACAGCCGTGGTCCTGCTCCATCCTAAGAAACACTCTTACTATGGGTGTTCATTTGCTAACCCACTGTCACGTGATGCCAGTGGTCGTCACATAGCCAGTGTTTGTCTTAATGCTGCACATAGTGGGCATTTTCAATACTGAGCAAAGGCAGATCCAGACCCAGAAGCTGATGTTTCTATGTCTGGACAAAATGGCCAGAGAATAAATTCCAGGTGGGAATATTAACATATGGAAAATATCCAACAAGATCATGTCCTGTAACAAACATTACTAATTTCTCTGTTTGGTTTTTGTTTTGTTTTGTTTGCAGAACTGGGGACTGAACCCATAGCCTTGCCTCTGAGCTACATTCCCAGCCCCCACCTCCTTTTTTAAAATTTTGAGACAAGGTCTTGCTAAGTTGCTAAAATGAGTTGCCCAGGCTGGGCTCCTGGTTCAGCCTTCTTCAGCCTGCCAGAATGCAAGGTTACAGGCAAGTGCCACCACACCCAGCTTCTCTGAGTAGTTTTCTATTTCCTTTAAGAAATCTATCTCCTTTGCCCCCTCCCTCTTTTTCCTCTTCCTCCTCGCTCCCCTTGAACCCTGTACACCCTCAGTCCGCCCCCACCTGGACTGGGCCACAGTCGTCACAGCTTTTAAACTCTCACAGTCCCTTTATTTACAACCAAAATTGTTTGCCAGACTCTACACCCTCTGGCTTCCAGCTGGTAGTAGGTGGGAACAAAAGCAAGATAAACACACATTCTGTCTGTCCCTTGAAACAGCCTCCATTCCAGGTGGCTGAACGGACCCTTGCAGGCAGCATGTGGGATCGGTGGGACCCAGGCAGTGGCAGAGCCCTGTTTCAAGCGAGGCTGGCCTGTGATTCTCCTTTCCTCTGCTGTGGGCAGCTGCGCATCGGGCGTCGGGCATGCAGAGTTGTCAGGTGCCTGCACCAGGTGTGTGCAGCAGTGACATGCAGACTGCAGCCCAGAAACTTCTTTTAGTCCTTGGCTTCACCTAGGCTGCTGTGAAAGCACTTCCGATTTCCACACCCATTTCCTAAAAAGCATTTTCCTGCAACGCTAAAGGGGAAAATCCATCTTTGGGGCGGGGAGGGGGAGACACACAGTTTCACTATGCAGTTCAGGCTGACCTTGAACTCACTAAGTAGTCCAGGCCGGCCTGGAACTTGTGATCCTCCTGCTTCAGATTCCTGATTACAGCCACCACACCCAGCTAAAAATCCACCTTCCTGTGCTTGTGCTCCTGAACCCCAGAGAAACCTGCCCTTTCGGCACAGGTGCACTTGGTGAGGAATTCCTGCCCCAGCTATCCCAGCCCCACAGAGTGGGACTCTGTCCTCTGATTCCCTCCCTCACTGACTACGCTGGTTGCTTGCGGTGCCATGGATGTTCAGCACGTCAACACTTACTATAAGCTGTACTTGTCAGCGATTCATAACATTAGCACCGACAATTATCTGGCCTTAAACATGCAAGAAGAAAAAGATGTAGTGTAGTTAATAAGATATATGCAAGGAATCTGGTATTAGCTAATTGTTTTCTGACTTAGAGAACCAGAAAGACCGTGGCAACACTTTGGCCCCATGCATGGCTTTAAAACTCCCAGAAGTGGGAAAATGTTCTGGATCTGAAAAGAAGAGTAAAACTAAGTACCCAAAAAGTGAAGTGGGCTTGAAAAATAAGGATGGAGTCTTGGGGTGTTTTACTTGAGTTCCTTTCTGCCAAGAAATTGAGAAAGCTCCATAACACCTTACACAACATTTCCCGTTTTCTTAATTCTTCCAAAATTCTCTTATTTGAAGTTCAGTTTTCAACATTGGCAAATCAAGAAAGAAGGAAGTCCATTTCCTTATGGCACCACTCAATAAGAGAGACCCAGGATGGAAACCAAGAATCTTCAGTCGTTCCCAGCACTATAGGGGAAAATATACAAGATTCATACAGAACTTCAAAGGAAGTCCCTCCCTGCACACACCTCCCCTGGTGTGGGTGTTTCCTTCATCCCACTCCCACCAGTGTGGGGTTTTAGGTGAGCATAATTGTGCTTTTGTCTTGGACTTGGCTCACCCCACTACACTCTACTCCTAGTCCCTTGGCCTGAAGCCCAGGGTGGGGCTTTGCCCTCAGTACTGTAAATAATGGTAATTACCTTTGCAAACTTAAAAAAAAAAAGCTTTCCCCCCCAAGGCCAAGAATATCCAAAGTCTACAGCATACTATAAGCCCTTGTGCACAAATCTGTTAGGATGTGGGTGGGGATTAAAGTGTCTCCCTCATGGAATGATTGAAGTACAAAGAAAATCAGCTCACCACTTCCCACGGACCCCTCTGGGCCTGTGACTTCTGTGGTTCTAGATTGTAGTGGTGACGTCAGTACAAGCAAAAGGGGTGAATACTCAAGTAGAATGTAGGAGTTACTTTCTCGGTGGGGACATAAGTATTTGAAAGCTGTTGAAGCCAAAGTGTATTCCAGGGCCCACTCTAGGCTCCAGTGGAGGGGAGCTTTGCACCTGACCCAGGCTGTAGTATGGGGAGGGGCTTTACTCTCTACAGTATCTGTCTGGTTGAGGGCTCCTATTGTTCTGATGAAGTTGTCCTGCATCCAGGCTTTGCCTCATTAGCTTATCATCATGGTGCCAACTCTATGATTCCCACATAATCTTGGTATTTTATTTCATGCACAATCACTGGCACCTGTTATCTATGTCTTAAGATCAAAACAATTAATGAAAATTCAAACTTTTTTCAATCCAATAGCTTTTGGCCATACAGATACATCAAGGCTCATTCAAAGGGTTTGATTTCTGAATGAGATAGAGTGCTTTCCAGACCACAGAGTTCCTTTGATTATTTTGCTTCCAGATTAACTGGTTTGAGTGTGAGACCTTAACATGTGGACAGATGCCTCCTACCTGACTTGTTTCAAAGGCTACATCAAGGCCAGAGACAGAACGATAAGCTCCCTGGGTGTATGTAATGGTTAGAAATTTACTAAGACTCTCAAAGGAAGAGTCAGAGTCGTCTGCCTGTCATTCTTTCCATTCAGAAGTCGATGCTTGAGATTCATTGAGGTCATGCTCTGTGCTTGAGCAATGCTGTCTTCCTGCATTTAAATCATCAAGAATGTCCATCTGTGAGGTTCCCTGGCTCAGATGGGTGATTTATAAGGTGCCTACCAGAATTCGAAGATGTCTGACCCGCGGTACTAACACTTCCTCGCCAAGATCTTCGTTTGGTGCAGGAGTCTGCTGAGGCTACAGAGAAGTGCAGGGAAGCTGGGAAGCCCAGCCCTCAGTCCTCCCCTGCAGTGTTAACTTGTCAGCAGCCCCAGCAAACTTCCCTGCTCTCACTAGGGGGGACCACTGTTTAGGGAGCGATTCCTCCTTTGCACTTGACCTCTTCCCAGCTTTTAACTCTTGTGGAGGTTCTGAGATCTGTGCGTGCAATGCTCAGGAATTTGGCTAGTTTGTCTGTTAAAGATTGCTCTCATCCTGATGTGATCCCTCAGTTCATCCTTCTATAAATGCTCCCTGAAGACTGCCAGAGACAGTACTCTGCAGATGGTCTGTCTGGACTGCCGTGAATTCAGCCCCTCCGGGAGTGGGGGGAGACTCTACAAATGACTAACGGCCTCACACACAGCTATGAAAAGTAACCCAAGTGAGAGATGGTGGCTGTCTGGGGGTGGGGGCAACAAGCCAGCCAGCACATGCCCAGTTCCCCTTCCACGAATGTTTTAAACCTACACTGAATGAGAGTGTCTTCTTTTTCCGCTGCTTGCTTACCCTCTAAAAGAACTAGTTTGGTGTGATGTAAAAAAGCTGAAGGCAAACAGGAATTGGATTTCTAGGTCAGGGGGTGTAAAATTCACAGAGCCCTGAGACTCCATCACATAACACAACGCCATGTCCGGGTGGGGGAGCAGTTGCCACAGGCCGTCCAATCTGGGTGTCTCTTGATGAAAAAGAAGCACTTCAGCCTGAGCAACAAAGCTGGACAGGCCCAGTGATAATTTTTCACAACTTTTCCTCAGAAACTATTTGGTTCTTTCCTCTCAGGTAACATTGGTCTGAAGTACTGTTCCCATCCATTTGGATTGAACTACTTTGGAACACACAAGAGGAGAAATTGTTTTCTAAGTCACACTTGATCCTCTGGCTCATCTAGGAGAAAAAAGGGTTAAGTTCACTGGGTAAAACATTGTCAATCACTAGTGACTGCCACGAGATGAAAAACAAGCTGCACCTGTACACGGGCAATTTAAGAGATTCTGGTCAGCTATTTTTCTCTGGTGCTTTGTTCTGCCAGCTGCCTCTGTGCTTTGGATGCAGGTGGAAGCATGGACTTTGCTATCTATAAAAAATTTAATGGTGAAGATCAACTTCCGCTTCACCTCCCCAGGGATCAAAGTTTTAGGCTTTCTTTTTTTTCCTTTTCCTGAAAGACTAGTAGAGCAAAGCTCAGAAACTGCTAGGTTGTTGAGGCTCCCATCTCCCCCAGACAAGTGGCAGGAAATCTTTGGTGAGCTCTGTTTGTTCTTCCCAATTTGAAGGAAATAAAGCATTTTCTGAAATGAGGGCTGGAAAGAGCCAGCCACCATGCCAAGCCCTCAGGGTACAGAGCTGAGGTGACAACATGGAAGGGACAGGCTCAGTGCCTGCAAGGGTGAAGCATGTGCTCATTGTACGGCAGCCTGTCCAGGAAAGGCAGATGTCACTAACTTTATATCTGGCCAGATTTCTTTCCATTACACAATCAATTGCCAGGAAAAGATGTGTGAGAAGCTTAAAAATCTGATGCTGGGGACTAACAAGAAACATGCCTTGTTGATGACATGACGCAAAAGTTCCTGTACTAATTTAACAAACATGTATTGTCTATCATATGCCAGGCACCAAATTAGTTATTGGACATACAGTGGTTGTTGCCGGCTGAATTGTGCCCTGTTGAAATTCATATGGTGAAGCCTTGACTCCCAGTTCATCAGAATGTGACTGTGTTTACAGCTGGGGCCCCTAAGGAGCCAATTAAGTTAAATGAGGCCATTGGGGGGGACCCACATCCAAATCACTGGTATCCTTTGAAGAAAAGGAAATTTGGACACAGAGATACCAGGGGCTCATGCATGGAGGAGAGGCCATGTAAGGAGACAGCAAGAAAGGAGACATTTGGGCCGGGGATTTAGCTCAATGGTTTCGCCGCCTGCTGCGCAAGCGCAAGGACCTGAGTTCGATCCCTGGTACCAAAAAAAAAAAA
>NW_004624886.1:2425102-2450770 GCF_000247695.1 Heterocephalus glaber
AGAATCCATTCATGACAGCAGTACTCCATGGCCTTATCTCCTTTTTTTTTTTTTTGGTACCGGGGATCAAACTCGGGTCCTTGCACTTGCTCAGCAGGCAGCGAAACCACTGAGCTAAATCCCAGGCCCATGGCCTTATCTCTTAACAGTCCCACCACCTTTCAACACTGTTATATTGGGGGCCAAATTGCAGCATGTGTTTCAGAGGTGACACACAGTATTCAAACCACAGCAGAGGACCTAACATGATCCAGAAATATTCCATGTTAGGGGTCAGCAAACTATAGCCCATTGGCCAATCGGAGCCACAACCTGTTTTTGTACAACTACCTAAGAATGCTTTTTTACATTTTCAAATAGGTGAAGAAAAAGTTTTAAAAGGGTAATATTTCATAGTACAGTGGATCCTTAAGTTATGACCAGCCTGACGTACAAACAGCTTAGATTACAATTGGCATTTTAGTTTTACGACCAAAGTCTTGAGTTACAACCCGAATGCTGGCTGCTTATGCTTCCAGATGGTCTCAGATACAGATTGATGACTTTTTTTTTGGTACCAGGGATTGAACTCGGGTCCTTGTGCTTGCGTAGCAGGCGGCGAAACCACCGAGCTAAATCCCTGGCTCAGATATAGATTTAACCCTTAAAGAGTTCTGGAAAGAACATTACAACATCCTTTCCTATGTGGAGTTAATTGAGAAATCCTGGGCCAATGTCTCTCTAAGGACACTAAGATCTGCCTATATTCAGGAGAGAAACTTTGAAGGCTGTATAGAGAAGTCTGAGCCTTCAATTGACTAACTTGAGTTACAACCAGCCCTCATGAACGAATTGAGTTTGTAAGTCAAGTGTGCATTGTACAAGAAAATGATTAAAAGTGTCCATAAATAAAGTTTTGAAATCGGTTTAAAAATTGTGAAAAAACGTTTTTCTCTTGCTGTGAAAGTATCTCCATAACATTCTAAATTTTGTCTTCTGGCTCAGAAAACCTGAAACATTTATTATCTGGCCTTTCACTGAAAAAAGTCACTTGACTTTGTGTCATCAAGAGGAGTCAAATGTTTGTCATGCCGAGCCCTTTCTTGCCTTCAAGTCTCCCATTTTTGTAACTTGATTTTTTTAATATATAAAAATTGTCAGTAGGAGCTGAGAAGCCCTATGGATTGATTTCCTTTCTTTTGGTAAGAATTTTTTTAAAATTCTCCATCAATAAGTATACTGGTAAGTCAATAATGTAAGCCTGATTCTTTTTCTTTCATCAAATACTAAAAATGAGTGAGGAGCTCTAACTGTCTCCTGCTTTTATGACTAAAGTGTAAGTTAGGCCCATATTCATTTTACAGATGCACGTTTCTTAGTACATCTTCAATTTGTGGTGACTGCCAAGTTTTGTTATACCTAATTTTCATTCTATTAATTTTTAAAAAATTTCTTCTCTGCCCACTACCACCCACCATTCCTTTCTGACTACTTGCAGACACCTGAAAAGGATTTGCTTTCTCAGTCAAATGTAGGATTTGGATACAATATCTGCCAGTTTGGTAAAGTGCTTTGAGCCTGTGGTCTTTCCCACCTCCCTGCCAGAGAAGGCCACCCACCTTCCCTTCTCCCTGCATTGCTTGGTAACCTCACTTCCTGTCTTTTCTTCAGAAAAGCTGGGTGAACTTTCAATTTATTCAATGTCCTACACCACCACCACCCCCGCCCCAGTTACAGTGTAGTATCAATAGACTTTATATTTATTTCTAGTTGATCTTAAATCAGTACGGACTCCTCAAACTTTTTCTTTCTCAGTCCCAACTCTCTGTCAAGCTCTGTAGTTAATGATCTATTAACAAATGCATAAGAGCTTTCATGCCATTGGCTTTTATACAAGAAACCTGTGGAGATTCCTTCAGAGGATAGAGAAGTCTTCTAAATAATGAATAATAATACACTAATCATATGTACTGGGGATTTGGGTTTTCTTCAGATTTTCCTGAGGTGTACACAATGGCAAGTGTTCCTCCTTTTCCAAAAATGTCTTTCCTAAAGCCTATTTACTCACTGTGCAACCATTTACTTTATTTTTCTTAATTGATTTTACAAAACAATACAAGCTTTTGGTGACAAGTTAAAACAATAACGTTACACAGAAAGTCATCCTTTCCCTCCTTCCTCCAGGCTCATTGTTGGGTTATTCAAGGATGTCACTTAGGATTTTTTCCACACATTTCTCTACATTCAGACATGCCAAGGCAGAGGTAGATATTTTTCTACTCTTTACAAAAAATAGGGGTACACCGTATATGTCACTGTGAAATTATAGTCAGTGTGTGGATCTTACCCATTCTTCAGAATGTGTCACTCTGTAACCAGCTGTTGATGTCCCTGTTGATAGACTTTCACTTTAACAAAAGTTTACTTTGCAAAAATAAATGCTACGCATCTGGATCAAGTGTATAGAGAGAAAAGTGAATAACACGTGGTCTTTGGTGACCAGGTTGGGTGGGGGGAGCTCAAACAAATGATGCCCTGTGACACACAGTGGGGCAATGAGGTATACAGAATTGTACGGGGAATGGGTGCAGAATGTGACAGGGGATGCATGCTCACCTGGAGATAAGTCTGCCAGGCAAGGGGGAAGGGAGCAGGCATGGGGAACAGCATATACAAAGCCAAGGGGGCTTGAGGGAGCTTGGCATTCTCCTTCCTGGCTGAAGCACTAGGCGTGTACCAGAGCTGCTGGAAAAGGTGGAATAGCAGTTGGCACAGAAGTGAATGGACTTGTTCACCAAGCTAGAGAGATCTGAATCATCCTATGGGCTGAGAGTAATGAAGGAACATGCAAGTGTTTAAGCAGAGGAATCAGATTCTGTTTCCAGGAAAGGATCAAGAGAGTATCTGGAGGACAGGTGCTTGGTGTAGTCTAGGCAAGACAGAATAATGGACAGAGATAGGACAGTGGTGGAAGAACAGAGGGGAGACGATCAGAGTTAGCTTTCCAGGGCAAGGCTAGCAAGACTGTGGGCAGATCAAGGGGCTGGCGGTGCGGGTGGGCTTCCAGGCATCAGGGGTACCCTTGGAGGAAGTGCAGGTGGAGGGCAGGCTACCCCGGAGAACTGATGACTTCTGTTTTGCACACATAGAGTGTGTAGTGCCTGTGAAACATCTCACACTGTTAGAACATTTTCCAAATATGTGGCGAAGACAGCCTTCCTCAAGACCTTCATTAACTATGAGTTTAGTTTTCTTCCTTCATAGAGAAAGATGACCAAAATTACTCAGTGGAGTTCTAATCTTGGACTCCTGTCTCAGGAGGTGGGAGGAGGGACTCTGCCACCTGGGCAGTGCCTCTGAGGGAACCCACAGAGGGCCTCTGCCAGCAGGCAAATTGGGAACCCATAACCCTCTGGGCAGAGCGACTAACTGTCATGCTTTGTCTGGATTGGGAGCTGCTAGAAAGTCTGGCCATGAGAGGGCAAGTAGATCGGCCTTATCCCACCACCCCATCAGTGAAGCACCTGTGTCCAGGTCCCCCCTTTACAACCAACCATAGGCAGGAGTTCTGAAGGCATCCTGTCCCCAGGGAGCACTTCTTCCTGAGTGACCAGTGGGCCTAGATATCTCCCAGTTGCCTTACCCAACAGACAGTTATTCTGCATCTTCAACTTGCAAACATTTTGGAACCCTCTGCTCTGTGCCAAGCACACTGGACTGCCAGAGGCAGAGGATAAAGTGAAATAAACACAAGCTACTGAGCCTGCCAAATGGATCAGAGAAAAAGTCCAAGACATGCAGGGAAGGGAGGGAGGAGAGGTGAGGGGGTTAAAAAAAAGAATTAAGAAACGTCATGTTCATGTACCAACTCCCTACGAGGAATATAATCATTATGTAATAAAAAAAACATGTACCAGTAAAAAATTGTAAAAGCCATTCAAAATGAAAAAAATCTCTTTTCTTAGGAAGGAAGGAAGGAAGGAAGGAAGGAAGGGAGAGGGAGAGAGAGGGAGGAAGGAAGAAGAAGAAAGAGAAAGTCCAGGGCAGGAGTTCTGAGCAGGGGTAATGAGAAAAGAAAATAATTAAGGAAAATCTAAGGATACCTCCTTCACTTTAACCCAGGAATGCTCAGAGGCATTTAGGAGGGAAATGAAATTCCTTTGGAAACACTTATCATTGAAACTTAAGTTCTTCATGTGGTTGAAGTTACTTCTCTACTACTAAAAAGCTGGAGGACTTAAAAAGGAAGCAACAGAGGTCCTCCCTCATCCAAGCTGTTATTTCTCATAGTTCAATTACCCAATCGTTGTCCAAAAGCTAAAGAAAATCCCAAAAAGAAATAATTCGTAAGTTTAAAATTCCATTATCATTCTGAGAATCATAATGAAATCTCATGCTGTCCCCATCTCTCACCCTGGAGTTTGAATCATCACTGTGTGCAAGGTGTCCATGCTTTATGCAGTACTCACCTGTTTATCACCTAGTAGCCCTTTTGGTTTCAGGGGAATCACAGCATTTGTGTTCAAGTAACCCATATAATCATGTCAGCAACTGGGATATACTAAGAAGGTGCAAAGTGCTTCCTTTTCGCAAAAAGGTAAAAATTCTCTAAGGAAAGAAAACAACTCTGCAGACTGAGGTTACTAAGACCAACATTATAAGCTATTATGAGAGACAACACTCGTGTAGTTTTATTATAGTACATTACCATTGTTCTATTTTATTATGGTTGTCGTTAATCTCTGTGCTTAGTTCTAATTTGAACATTATCACAAATATTGTACGTATAGGAAAAATGTAATACATAGAGGAGTTAGTACTATCTGTGAATTCAGGCATCTGTTAGGGGTCTTAGAATGTATCCCCCATAGATGAGATGGTATGATATATAATACAGATTTCCTTTCTGTGTCCTATCTGTCCCTGATGATTCTGTTTCTGAAGTTTAAGTTGTATCCAGATGGCAGTGATGGGCCACAAGCTTGGGGACCAATGCTGTAGACCAGGTGGACCAGGAGAGAGTCAAAGGAAGATTTTTTGTTTGAGAAAGCTCACTTTGGTGGCAGTGTACTGGAGAGCATATTGCAGAGACTGGAGTAGGTGTCTGGGTCATGAGAACTGATGGGGCCTGAGATAGGGCCCTCCCGAGGCTTCCTGTGTGTGCCAGGTGTTGTAGCCCCTGCCATCCGTCCTGTGACAGATGACATTTTGCTGCTGCTTTCTCCCCCTGACTGCACCTTCTTCACTGCGTGGGCAACTTCTTTCACTTGTCATGCCCACTACTTGTTCTTGGAAGAAGACAGAACAGTGGTGCCATCTCTAGAAGACAGAGGCAAAATCAAGGACACACAGACCTAGCATTTGACTCCCAGCTTTGGAATCTTGCTTGCTTCTTTCTAGCTTCTGTGTCTCACTGCAAAGTCAGGAAATGGACAAAGTAGATCCTCCACCCCCACCCTTTGCATTAGGAGAAACTCACTTTGAGCTTCAAAGGATGAGCTGCATTTCCTTCCTGAGTTGAAAAGCTCCAATATTTCCTGACTTTTCAACAGAATGTGAAAAGAAATTCTGATGCTGCTGTGCTTGCAAAAGCAATATTTAAGTTGCATACTTAAAGTTAAGAATAAGCAAGCCCTCTAGTAGGAGTTTTTCTCCCCTTAGAAATGCATCCTATGTTCTAATTTTGAGGGACAAAATGTATTTAGTTCTTGGCACAATAAAAGGAATTGCCTCTAAACCTACACAGCCTCCACGCCCTGCACCTCCCTTTTCAATGTAAATGTGGGCAATACCAGGAAATGAGTTGGGCACAATATTTGTGCTAGGTCTTCATATCTCCACTCTGTCTATTTGGAGTCTTAGGTAAACATGCCCATAGCCACAGGCACGGCCTTGAGTGGACAAGGCAGCCTCTTCCATAAATCACCTCCTTTCCATGTTCTGATTTGCGTCTCTCAAGTCCATTGTCATCTGCAGCTAGAAAACAGAAGACACTGTACTGAAACTTAAAACAGGAAGAGGCTCTTAATGTGTAAGTAATTTTTTCCCAAACATCAAGAGAAAATTTGTATTTCAGGGTTCATGTCACTTGTTCATGAGCTTTCATACATAAATCTCAAGTATTCATGTGTCTTGATATGAATCTATACAGTGTACACAGTGCATATACAGATGTGTTATTAATAGTCGATAAACTTTCTGCTATAGTACTATGTGAAAGAGGCACTACTTATTAAGGCACACCTTGCCGTTTAGAGTGTTGCACACCATTCAATCATTTGTACAGTTCATAACTCTATACCATTTGAAAGGCTAATTGTCTTTTTTTTTCAGAATCCAAGCATTTGTTTAGGAAGAACAAGGCCAAAGCTCACATTGTTCCAACCCTGTGGCCAGCTGCTGGCTTTGCCACAATGAGCTGCATTGTTGGGTAAATGGAGTCCCTCAGGTGAATGTAATTATGCAAATCCTACCCTAACTATTAGCCTCTCTCTGCCCTCTCCCAAGGCGCCCAACCCTGGGCTCGCTGTCACATTGCATTACAGGAGGCCTCACTTGTTGGCTGGGAGTGTCCTCCCCACGTTTCCTGGGCAGATCTCCAGACAGAACCTACTGCTGTCCCTGCTGGGCCTGCTTATAGTCCCTAAAGAAGACTAGGTCCCTTTTGCCCACTGACACATCTCTTTCCTGAGAGTCAAGCATTGGATCATATTTTTTCATTCCTGGAGGCTGTGTCTGTCTGCCGCTGACTTAAGTCTGGGCTATTCACAGATAAGCCCTGGAAGTTTTGTAGACACATTGTCAGGCATCTTATACACACACACATACACACACACACACACACACCCTCATCCATCCAGAACAACCCTATGTAGTTATGCAATTGTGCAGCTACTGAACATTAACACCCCCATTCTCAGATATGAGAGCATAAGACTATGTTGCTTATCTACTGACACAACTATACACATAATTAGAAATGGGGAACCTAGACAAAAAAACTCTTGAAAGTCCCCACCCCTTTAATTTATATGAGTCAGTGTACAGGGGTCACTTTTTCCATACTTTTTGGTTATTTCCCATAGCCACCAAAATAGAACTTTGCCTACTAGGTGCCCTGAATAAATGTGAGGGAATTCATGCTTAAAGTAAACTTTGTTTACCTCCTAATACCAGCTCAGTGGTATAAAAGTTGTATTATTTACAAATAAAACTTCAATTTTCAACATTCTATCAGTTTTACTCTTTGCTGGGTATTAATCAAAGGATTACAGAAATTTGAATGGGAAGTGAAATATGACAGTGAACAAAATAATAATTCTCCAAAGAAAACAAAATAGCAAAAGAAGGTTAAAAACACAAGAATGGCATTTAAATCACTTTAATTTTATTTGCTTAATTAACATGGTATCAAAGGGATTGTCAAAGATATTTTGATTCCTTAAGTCTGTAAAATTTGTCATTAAGGGCATGATTCTATGCCTTGGGTAGCAAAAGAAAAGGGGAAGAAAGATACCAAACTAATTGGAAAAGAATGTTCAAATTTCAAAGCAAAAACCAGGCATGATGGAGGCTACAAAGGAGACTCACTTTGTTCCTTTATTTCCACAAAAGCTGTGTGACTATTGTGGGATAGGATAAGAAATAGGAAAGTTTTGGGGAGTAACAGGGTCCTGTGTGTTTTCAGCCTTTTGCATCCTGCAGTTCCCCTTTCAATAAAGAAGAAAGGATATGGGCTCTGGTAATAAAGGATAGCTGTGTATAATCTTCCAGATTAATTCAAGGAGAATTAGGTTTAGGTATACAAAATAAGAATACATTTATGTATTACAATCTACTGCAATTAGATTATAAATTCAGGATTTGTTAAAGCTTTATATTATGCCTAGGAAGTATAGAACAGATTTTCCAACGAAACTGTCTAATCACAGATTGTCATATTTAAAATTTTTCATTACATTCATGTGCCACATAAGGATATTTTAGCCAATGATGGGCCACGTAGATCATGGTAGTCTCATAAGTTTATAATGGACTTGAAAGATTCCAGTCATCTGGTGACTTTGTAGCCACTTGATGCCATAGCCCATCATGTTATTCACACATGTGTGCAGATGCCAGTGTAAACAACCTGCACTGCTGATCATACACAGTCATGCACCATACATACTTGGTCATGGCAATAAACAACTGTTACTAGTTTATGTATCTATTAAGCTATACTTTTTACCATTATTTCAGAATGTAGTCTGGCTCATAAGCAAAAAGTTCACTGTAAAACAGTCTGCTGTTTGATGCCAACAGCAGCCTCATAGATCTTGTGTTCACCTTGTCAACACGTGGTTCAAGAAGTGCTCTCTGTGATGTTTGTGTAAGAATGTCTAGCAACACATTTCCTGGAGTGTGTCCCTGCATTAAGTGATGTCAGAATGTACTTTTAGCTATCAGTTTTTTGGTCTTTTCCATTGGCTTTTATACACTGTGCCAGTGACTTTACTCATTGGAACATTTTTATTCCTCAAAACAATCACAGGAGGTAGAAGTATTTTCTCCACTTTGCAGAAGAAGAAACTGAGGCTGTGTACATAAAGAAAGAAACACAAACAAGAAAGTGGAGCAGGTCCTGGGGTCGCAGCCTTCTGTGGTCTCCTCTGACATGGTCCCTCATGGAGAGCTGGCAGGAACAGCTCTGTACACAAGAGTTTGGAGCCAGAAAAGCCTCAGCCAATGTCAGGGTCCTAATGAAGGTGGACACTCATGGGTCCTCACTGAAGAGGTCACTAGTAAAGGCCACCAGGATTTCATGGGCACATTCCTATAGTCACTCTAGGAAACTGGACTTTTGTCTAAAATTGCAGTTGCATTTATATGGACCTAAAAATTTCTTAAAACCTGTTTAATTCTCTTTAGTATCATAATTCCATCTGGAAATTTTTTCACTTTTTGAGGCTACATGGTATGTTGTAAGACATTTACATTATGGGGCAAGGGGGAGATTTTAAATAATAAAAGCACTTTTATAAAATAAGACGGCCTCTGAGAGGCAAGTAAGGAATTGCATCTGATATTCTATATACAAGACAGTTTTGCATCTTTTTGACTGATAATTCTGTAGGGGAGGGAGAAAAAGTAGTATCTTTTCCTCACCCATCATAGGTTCATGGACAAGGGACCTATAAGTATAGACAGGTTAACAAGAGAAAAGCATACACATTTATTGACTGTCACACTCCAAACAAGTGTTTTCTCCTGAGGATCTGAATTTGGAAAGTGCTATAGTTAAATGTAGTTTGTCCCTTCTGAAACTCAAGTTGAAATTGAATCCCCATTAGGAGATAGTAAGAATCAGGACCAGGTGGAACATTTAGGAGGTGATTAGGGCTCTACTCTCCTGAATGGATTATTCCATTCACACAATTAATACATTAAAGGGTTAATGGATTATTTTGACAGTGAGTCTGCTAGAATGGCTAATTGCACTAGGTCTCTTACCAATGAGGTGCCCTGTGCCCTGCCAGTAGGGAGGTTGGCCCTTTGACCTTGAACCAGACCAGGAGCCAAAATAAACATCTTTTATAGCTTACTAGTCTCTAGTACTGTTGTTAAGAGTAGCAGAAAATGGAGTAAGACAGAAAAGACAGAGACAAGAAGAAAATTTTACCTTCCTCTCTTGACTGGGAACTTAGAGAAAGAGATTCAGGAGAATTGAGTGAGGCAAGAACTTCCACCTCCAGCCCCCTCTAGGCCAGTTGTCCCTGGATCTCATCTTAGGCTCCAGAGACAGCAGCCCATCTCAGCCACTCCACTCTGAGCATCAGAATCTGCAGGGGAGAAAAAAGGTCATATCTTTTCTTCCCACCTTACGTCCAAGCTTACGGCCCTATAATAAAAGAATAGAAAGAAAAGCATGTGAATGTATTTAACAATGTTGTATGTGGTGGGACAGCTTTTTGAAATAAAGACCCCAAGAAACAGGGGAATTTGTGTATTTTTATGCTAAGTTGACAAAAAAGTAGACAGTTGTGAAGTGTGATTGGATGAAGGGTGTGTAGCCTAATGGGACTGAGCTGGAGAAACAGACCAAGGGGCCGGGGATTTAGCTCAGTGGTTCTGCCACCTACCTCTAAAGCACAAGGTCCTGAGTTCGATCCCTGGTACCAAAGGAAAAAAAAAAAGAAGATGAACAGAGCAAAGCCTGTTGGTCCAAATTCTTCTTGGCATTCCTGTGTCTTCAAGGCTAAGTCTGTTGCTTTTCCCTGCCTGGGTCAAGGGAGGGCACCTCTAGAAGGTTTTTATGACCTGATTAAGGGTTAGATGGGCAAAGAGAGGGTCACAGAGAACGTCCTTGTCTCTACTGTTTCCTCACATGCCAAGAGGCCATTTTGAGGGTAGCATCCCTGAACCGTATTGTTATGCACAGTATTTACAGTTGTGATTGTTGCCCCATTCCAATTTACTGGGTATGTAAGTTTCTATAAAGGACTAAATTTCTTTCTTTTCTTTTGTTTTCTTGAGACAGGGTCTCACTATGTTGCCCAAGCTCGCTAGAACTCCTAGGCTCAAGCAATCCTCCTGCTTCAGCCTTTCGGGTAGCTGGAACTACAGGCATGCATCACCATAGCCTGCAAGGAGTACATTCTTTGCTAAGAACCAAATCATATTTGCTTATATTGTTGAGCACAGGATGAGCTTCCAGTCTTGGGCCAGAACTGTATGAGAAGTATTTTTCAGGCCCATAGTTAGTTATTTACATGAAATGTGTATTGCAATAACTCCTTGCTAACTAACAGCCCCAGCTCCAAGTGCCCCTTTCCAGAGTCTCCATAGCTGGGCCCAGTGGCATATGGAAGACCAGGACAGGCAAAATACAATTGAGTGTTGTCCTCAAAAAACTAAATTGTACCTCACCTTTCAAGGTGTTCTAAAACCATCAGTGTGAGCACTTTAAAAAAATTTTAAAAGCAGAAAAAAACCCACATCTCAACTTAAAAGACTCTAATAACCTGTCAAAATGACAGTTTTGTAACTGCAGAAATAGGGGGCAGGAAATAAAAATCTTTTTCTTCTTAGTCTTGGGCTTAGGTGCTGAAAGGAGACAGATGAGGAGGCGAGAGCAGGTATGACTGGGCTCTGATGTCTCTTTTCCCCAAAGCTATCAGCTCAGAACACTGCTGCCCATTGATCCCAGCCAGAGCAGGGGTTTTAGGGTTTGGTTGAGGGGTTTTTTGGCTGTCAGGTTGACAGCGGCATGGAGCTTAAAAATGACAGCTGAACAATGGGAAAATTCCACCATGTTGTTATTAATCATGAAAACAGGAAAGCACGTTTTCTGATGCTAGGAGTGAAAATCTACAGTAGTGTGTCAGGGCCTTTGCCCACTCCCTTCTGATCAAACTCAGCATCGAAGTAATCAGATGAGTGCAGGGTAGGTGGGAAAGAGGAGAAACCCTTCTAGGGCCAGATTTTCCTAATTTCTTAGAAAAAGTAACTCCTGGGCCGGGGATTTAGCTCAGTGGTTCTGGCGCCTGCTGCGCAAGCACAAAGTCCCAAGTTTGATCCCTGGTACCAAAAAAAAGAACAACAACAAAAAAAAGAAAAAGTAAATCCATGACTAGAGTAGAGCACATTGGTATCAGATAAAGGCCAGTGCAGCAGCAAGCACAGTTGGTTGACTAAGAGCTTATTATTGTTTGCTGGTGATGATTAATACAGCAGAGCGCCAGTAGGTGACTCAATCCTCAATCCCTATGCAGAAGATTTTATCAGGTGCATTTTCACAGTTTGCATGGAAATACTGTATGAGCAATCATTTCCCCAAATAATCTTCTTACATGTGTATATAGAAAGTGCAGTTCTTAAGCATCTCTTGAACTAGATCAACAAATCTTTTGGTTTTCTTTACATTTTCCTATTTTTTCTTTCCCACCCTGATTACAGCAATGTACACAATCAAATAAAAGCTGCTTGCATATGCATGAGCAATGGAGACAGCTGTTGGCCTCCTGAAAGAATTGATGTTGGCATTACCTCTGTCTTCAGCGCTGCCTTGCTTTCTGGCTGTTGTTAGGGATGTAAAATAACAATAAAGGGCGTTTGAAGATGGATAGAGTAAATCCTGACTATTTTCTCCTTTGAAATTTGTCTTGTACTGTTAGTTCAAGTGGATGCTTATTTTTTTGCATGGTAGCTCATATAATATGTACAGAACGGTACATCTTGCTTTCTTACACTAAACACTCCTGAGTAAGCATTTTTTTGCTTTCTGTAGGCTGCATAACATTTCAAAGGGCCATGTTGTGCCATCATTTAATTCATGTCTTATTGTTCAATAGAGTTTTGAAGTTTTTCTTCCTTTCTTTCTCCTTCCAACTTAACTTTCAACCTTTTCGTTCTTCCTCTCTTCCTGTCAAAAATCCTACTTATTAATTTTGACTTTTTTTTGGTGGGGGAATACCAGGGATGGAGCCCAGGACCTTTGCACTGAGCTAAATTTCCAACTCTTTATTTTATTTCAATATAGGGTCTCCTTAAATTGCTAAATTGACAACGCTGAGCTAGAACTTGGCAGTCTTCCTGCCTCAGTGCTGGTGTTATAGGTGTGCTATTTTGGCTTTTTTGTTGTTGTTGTTGTTGTTGGTACCAGGCATCGAACTCAGGACCTTGTGCTTGTGAGGCAGGCGAGGCACCACTTAGCTAAATCCCCAGCTCTATTTTGGCTTTTTTATACCAGGTTTCTAGAAGTAGAATTATTGTGTCAAGGCAAATGGAGCTTTTAATTGGCTTTTATATATACTGCTAAATTGTTTTCCAAAATATTTTTAGTGATTCACATTACCAGAAGCAGTTGACAATGTACAAAATTCTGCAAGCCTCTTCTAACAATATGAATTGCAAAACAAAACAAAAAAGCCCCCTAAAACTCATTTTTTATGTATATAATTAACTTTTAGCATGGTTCATAAATTTAAGACTTTGTTTACTCATTATATTTCCCCTTATTTAAATCAGTCACTTCTCTCCTGGGAATTTTAGGTTTTTCTTAGCAATTTATATGAATTATTTAAGTAATGAAGAATTTATTGGGCTATATTTTCTGTGTATAGATTTCAAGACCTTTTGCATTTCTATGTTGGGTAAGGAAGATATTTTTTAGAGATGAAAAGGTTTTAATGTCTTTTTAGCTAAATTTATTTGCTTCTAGTTTTGTGATTCAGTTTTCTAAAATTAAATTACTGTAGCATTTAGATATTTGATAAATGTTCAACCCTTTCTACAAATTAAAATAATATTTAGTTTTTTACTGTATTATGGAGTATGACATAAATATAAATGGATTTTCTGTTCCAATCATTCACCACACTCCCTTTCCTTGCTGGTTATTTTATGAGGCCTCCATGATGATATATAAAAATCTTTAAACTTGGGCCGGGGATTTAGCTCAGTGGTTCCAGCTCCTGCCTCGAAAGCGCAAGGTCCTGAGTTTGATCCCCGATACAAAAAAAAAATCTTTAAACTGGCCGGGGATGCAGCTCAGTGACGCCGTGCCTGCCTGGCAAGTGCAAGGTCCTGGTACTGGAAAAAAAAAATCTTAAAACTGAAGCTATCCAAACCCAGTATTACCCTATGTTTTTTCAGTACTGGAGATTGAACCCAAGGCCATGCACATACTAGCCAAGTGTTCTACCACCAAGCTACATTCCCAGCCCTTTTTTGAGACAGGGCTCAATATGCCCAGGCTAGCTTCAAACTTGTGATCTTCCTAGCTCAGCTTCCCAGTAGCTTGGATACATGAGTATTTATCATTGCTTTGGAATACATTCTAATATTGGGCAGTGCTGCCTATCCTTTTTAGTCTTTTTCTTTTCTAGAATATTCTGATATTTTTGCTTCTTCTTTTAAGTGAATCATCAGGTTTAAAAGCATCTGTTGGAATTTTCTGGCCTTGCTTTAAATTGGAGAACTTCTTCATTGACCTACATGGAATAAAATGGCAAATGGTGACTGGCATATTTTAACAACTGACAGCCTACACTGGACTGCGTGAGTTTTTAGTCAGAACAGCCTGCAGCATACTTGAACTGAGAAGACAACATAAGTTATTGTTAAGGAAAGGATTCCAGATCCATAACAGAGAGAAATGTCAAAATCAAGGCTAAGGGGATTGAGTTAGCCTGGAAAGATAAAAAGAATTTTAAGAAACCCAGAAGCAAGGAGAAAGAACAACTCGGAAAACAGACTGCCTGACCTTTGGTATGTGGCCAAACTTTAGTGCTTCCTCTTAGTCCTCTTGTCTAACTCCATTGGATTCCCCTTCTATTAGCAGTGTCTCCCTGGGCCTGGCTATGCAGTTTATAAACTAAAGAGAAGCTTTTATAACCCTGTGCATCAGTGAAACCCAAGCACCTCTCCGATTTCCAGTGTTTGGCATGATCTGTAAGAATCTTACACTAGTTGGCAATGAGTCTTTCGTGGCATTGCCTCATTACGTATTTTTGAACATGCCTAAAAAACACTCTTTGATGTTCTGAATACTTTATTTTGAAATGTGTCTTCTTTTGGAATCAGCTGTGAAGTCATACTATTTACCTTTACCTTTTTTCTAACTTCAAAATTGCTTTTTTTTTTTTAATTGGAAAACATGCTATGCTCTCTTAACTATACACTGTTTTCTAGAAATAAAATATTTCAACAAATATTTTAGGTATATTCTATTTTCTGAAATCTAAATAAAGATAAGGAGAGGGTAATATGTCAGATAAGTTCTCTCTAAATATATCTTTATTAAAACATTGCTATGAGTTCAAATACATTTTATTCATGAGCGTTTTCTGAAATTCTCCACAGCTCTCTATTTCCATTATAAAGTGTCTTTTATAAATGACATCTCCATGAGTAAATATTTAAAAGAACCAGTGTCATAAAGAACTAAATCCCATATAATACTGCATTCTAGCATTGAGATGCTAGATCTCAATACCAAACTTCAACGTTATCTTCACAGTTCTGGTTTAAAAGTGCTTCACCGTTCTTCTTCATTTGGAAATAGCCGAAGTGGACAATTCTATTTTATCTGTCCATCACATTCCTTTTGGGGAACTTCTTCTTCCCTTAGCTTTCTGGCCATGAGATCCAGGTGGTAGCAGCCGCCATCTAGGTAATTCCATATCCTGACTGCAGTGACTTTTTATGGGGAGAGTCCCTGAATCAACAGAATATAGGGAGAATCCCAAGGCACTGATCCCCGTGCTTGCCTGTGGAAAAGGCACATGCGGCTGACACTCGTGGTTCTTTGCACTAATTTCCTGGGAGAGCTATTTCTGTGCATATTCCCCTAGCTCTGGAGTGCTTTGTGTGTAAGAGCTCACATCAGCGACTCTCTTAGGAGGCCTGTCCTGGGGTACTGGAGATGTTTTTATAGCACCTGTAAGCACCAGGGAATTATGCTTCTTAGTGCCAGGAATTTATGCTTCTCACATTGGCCTTCATGCAATGACCACCTGAGGTGGGAGTTTTAAAGCCCAGCAAACTTGCCTTGTGTCGGGGCAAACTCAGAGCACCACTTGTACAGAATAGGGTTGAGGCTGGAATTTTACCTGAAATCACACCCTTGCTTGGCTTCTCCCCCATTCCCTACCTTACTCCCTACACTTTCATCCCATTTCCTTTTTCCTGAGAGCACTTCATTATAAAGCACACTTGCATCCCAAAGTCCATTTTCAGGAAATCAGACCCAAGCCAGCATTGACTCAGGAGGGCCAGTATGAGAAGATTACCTGCAGCTGGGACGTCGAAAATGTACTAGGATGTGAATCTGCCGCTGACGGTGGTTGGACAGCAAGAAACTCACCCACAGAAAGAAGCAGAAACAACCCTGATGGGATTGCAGGCTCTGCTTCCAGCTGTTTTTAAGACTTTCTCCACTCTTGCTCTTGGGAAGATATGGTTGAGAGAGAAGCTCTTTTGGGGATGTAGGAAACTTTACCTGCATCTGACTGTGTTTGTTATCTGTGCTTTTCAGAGATGGCTGAGCCCCTTATCCACAGAGGAAATCTACCAAGACCCACATCATGCATGACGTGGGGAGGACATACACTGTGTTTTCAGATAGCTATATCTGTCTCTCTCTCTCTCTCTCTCTCTCTATATATATATATATATTCATATATACTACATATATATACCTAGATAAAGTTTAAGTTATAAATTAGACACAGAAATTAACTGCCACAATAATAACACATGAAAATTATAACAATATACTGTAATAACAGCTATTTGTAAACTATGTTGTTTATTTCTGGAATTTTCCATTGAATATTTTTAGTCTGTGGTTGTCTTTAAGTTACCCAAACCTCCAGAAGCAAAACCCATGGATGGGGGCGGGTACTGTATCTTTACAAATATAAACTTCTATTTATGTGTCCCAGAAAGAACGAGAATGAAGGGAGACTTTACACTTGATAATTATGTTTGTCAGCACCTTCCTGCTAATCACATCATTCTTATTTTGTCAGGCACATGTTAAACTTTAGTGCAGCCTCCAGCTCTCTACCTTAACCACAGCATGGTTTTGGCCTGGTGAGTTTTCCTGATGGCTGATTCTCAAGAATAGTCTGTTGTGCTTCCTTCTCCCCTTTAAACTTCATAGTCATACGCTGCTGCATAACAACTTACCACAAACCTAGCAACTTAAAATAACACCCATGTATTAGCTCACAGTTATGTGGTCAGAAGCAGGAGCACTCGGCTGGGTCTTTGACTTACAGTCTCTAAGGGATGAAGTTTAGGTGTGGACTGGCCTGAGCTATCTTCTGGATGTTCTGGGGATGAATTTGCTCTTAAGCCCCTTCAGGCTGCTGACAGAATTCAGTTCCTCGTGGTCAGTTAGGACTGAGGTCCCCATTTCCTTGTTGGCTACCAGTGGGAGGGTAACTATTAGCTTCTAGAAGTTTCTCTGTGGTCCTTGTGCAGGGCCCATAACATCCTCAAAGCCAGCGATGGACATTAATACCCTTCACACTTTGAAAACATCTGGCTTGCTCTTCTGCTACTTTTTGGAGAAAATTCTCTACTTGAATTTTTTAATTTTGCAGTACAGGAGAAGAACTGAGGACCTTCCACATGTTAGGCAAATACTCTATCAGTGAACTACACTTCCAGCCCAAATGCTCTACTTTTGAAGGACTTGACTAAGTAAGGCCCACCAGTACGATTTCTATTAAGTCACCCGATGTAGAACTTAATCTGCAGAATCCTCTCACAGCAGCACCCAGATTGGTGTAGGATTGAATAACTAGGACACCAGAATCTTGGAAGCAAGGGACCATTTTTATTATTCTGTCTATCACAGCTACCAACTCCAAGCCACTTTGCTCTCTTTTTAGTACTGTATGAAATATGGATACATTCATACTCCAGAGCTGGTACGAATATTTTCTAAGGAGACTTCAGCTTTGGGGGTTACTTTATGCTTTCTCTTTAGATTTTGTCTGTATGTTTCTTTATCATCTTATTCTTTGTCTCAGAGTAGAAGACGTAGAGATTCCTCCTCTTGTGGGCTAAAAATTCTTTTAAAAAATATGTTTGTTGAGGGCTGGGGATTTAGCTCAGTGGTTTCGCTGCCTGCTACATAAGTGCAAAGACCCGAGTTCGATCCCCGGTACCAAAAAAACAAAACAAAACAAAAATATGTTTGTTGAAATTTATACAGGGCCTAGTTATGTTGTACTGAAGAGCAGTTTAGGATGGAGTCAATGTTCATGGATTCTCTATTAATTAAATGAATCAATGTTTGTGTTTGTTGATTCATCAGTGATACAACAACAGAATGGACACCAACTACAAATGTCCAGTGTAGCTGAACAGCAGCTCGGCTCTGTTCCTATAGATAGAGGAGACAGTCTGTTCTATTAAGTATTATGGGAAATACAAAGTACATAAAGAAGAGCTGACATAAAAATCTTGTGAGGAAGATGAAATATACGTGTAAAGGATAAAGACATGAAAATGAAACACCTTGTGAGGTCAGAAGGCAGAAAGGTTCTTTCCAGCCATGGAATCCAGAGGATCTGTGGACTGCAGCTCATGAGGTGAGGCCTGTGGAGAGCAGGCTCTCAGGCTTTTCACAATCTCAGCTAGGGAAGAGCCATTTGTCAAGACCCCGCAGCAGCCCCCTCTGAAATATGCTTGTGCATGTGCTGGCAAAACATGAAAGCTACTTTCAGGTTTAATGCAGGGGTACCTCTGTTTTCTGAGTTACATCCAATTTTAATGATTTCACAGTAAACCATGACATGAAGATATCAGTTTTATGACACCAAGAGACTCAGAGACTAGACCAGAGATTATCTGTTGCTATATTCTTCTCTATCCAAAGTAATATTATAAAGTATTCAGATATTATCACACTAGCTTTCTATCTGCTCACAAAATTTTTTTCTTCCAGGCCTCTCACCTTGGATGGGCAATGACATCTGCTTTCAAGGCGAAGCTGTGTTGACCCTTTTAGTGGTATCTTTCAGGGTAAAATATTTTCATAGATTGAAAAAATGGCTATAATCAGTCAGCTTCCTCTGCAGTGAGACTGTAGCTCTTCCTTTTAAATTAGGGAATCAAAGCAGGCTTGGTGGTACATGCCTGTAATTCCAGCATTCTGGAGAGATGAGGCAGGAGAATCACAAATTTCAAGTCCACCCTGGGCAATTTAGAGAATTTGCCAGATCCTGTCAGGAATGGCCATTATCTAAAGACACTAAATTTGAGTTGCTTTGCTATACTATCATAGTTCTATTTCTCTCTAGGAGCAGGTTAAAAGGGGAAATCCCACTCTGTTTTTCATGGCAGCATTAAACTTGAGACAATTCTCATAGGAACTTTGCAATTATAATACAATCCATTTGTTCCATTGATGTGCAAATTATCTTCCTGTGATAGTACACACTGATTTTGTGTAATTAAATTAAAACTATACTTAGAAGCCACAATATTTTATTTCCATTTTTTCTCTAAGAGGGGGGAGAACCCACATTAAATGTGTGATGAATTTCAAAGGCCAAAAAGGAGTTGAATTGAGGGTCGCTGGAACCTCTAACCTTTTAAAAACGTTCTAGTGATACCTCACATACCATTAACTAAATTTTGAGAGGCCTGTCTGAAACAGGGATAAGAAAATTCTTATTCTTTTACTCAATTTCTTTTAGTGAGTAATGTTTATAAGGTACCTTATCACGTATGGAACATCTGCTACAGTTTGGTCTAGAATGGAGTGTGCTTGTGAAGGGCATTGTGGGACCCGCTGCCCTCTCCTCCCATATCTGGGCCATGAGGTGAGCTCTTTTTTTCCACCAACAGCTTTTGTCATGATGTACGTCTCCGTCATAGGCCCAAAGCAACAAGGCCACCAATCATGGACTGAAATCTCCAAAACTGTAAGCTAAAATAAAGCTTTTCTCCTTATCAGTTAATTATCTCAGATATTTCATTACAGGGACACCAAGCTGACTAACACAGCATTTCAATCTTGTAACTTTAAGATGTGGATATTATTGCCCCCTACCCCTCCATATACCATTTTACACATAAGAAAACCTAGGCTCACAGAGCCTCTTAGTCTCCTCAGTGTAACAGAAGGGGCAGGGCATGATCCTATTTCCATCCAACACAAAACCCCACTCTTTTGCCATGTGTTAATAAATGATCAGTGGCTTGGAATATGACAGTAGGTTTCATTTAAGGCCTTCAAAATACCCGTCACTTCTTGCACAACATCTACCTTAAATTTGGAAAATATTGAGTGGAGAAATCATTAGTTTATACCAATCAGCCATTTAATTTATAAAACAAAAATCACCTCTGAAGTCTTTCCTGCATATTAACCTTTCATGTGTTTTTAATGTACCAACCTCATTGCTGACATTGTATTTACCTCGTTTTAGTATAAGTACTTTAAACATTCAGAAAAGTTGAAGTTTAAAGCCAACACCCGTACATTCTCTACCTGGCTTCTACAACTAACACTTTACCATACCTGCTCAAGCATATCATCAATCCATCTACCACCCCGATCATCCACCAACACAGATCAGTAGCCTGAGACACACGACTGTTAAGAATATTGCATTGTGAGCCAAGGTTTGTGATTTCACCTTGGCACCAGCATCTACAGAGAAAACCACTGGTGATCTCCAAAGTCAATTTCAAAGAAACGATGTCAAAGAAAGTACCAACTGCAGTCAGTTTCAAAATGACTTAGGTAGTCTGAATGGAGGCTTTGCCCATCTGCTCATAGAAAGTGTTGGCAAGAATGCAACTCCTGCCCACTGGGCCAGAGAATGTTCCTTTACTGAACCTCTAATTCTGAGTCATAGTTTGAGCCCTTTTCTTTTTTTACTCCTGGGACTTCCCTCTCAATAGTAATATAAACAAAGATAAAGGGCAAAGAAGGGAATCCTGAACTTACAGGATATAGAATGAAGACAGGATAAAAGTGAGATTCATTGAGAACAGACAATTACAATCACATGTGTAGTGATGAAGAGAATAGAGTAACTGCAAAAGAATGGTCTAGCTAGATGTTAGGAGGAAGGGTAGTCACTGTGTGCTACAGAAGCCTGAACGTAGGGCCCTACGTTTTGAAACTGTAGTAGAGCCCACATAGCCCTGCAACAGATTTTATGGCTCAAGCACTTGCTACTTTGTGCCTCATTCTACTCACATAATGGAGGACCAGTAACCAGCATTATAAATGGATGTAAGACTTGTGGCTCAGAAAGCCCCCAGAATTCCAATGTACTGTATACTGATTGTGCACAGAGTGAGGTGAGTTTTTTTCTGCTTGATTATGGCTACTGAGGGCTCTCCATAAGAGAAGGATAAACTGATATTTTGAAAAATGTTAACACCTCTGAGCGAGGACTTAGAGGAAAGCACCTGGAAGATGGAAAGAGCAAACTAAAAAGGGACTTAGCCAACTGTCTCACCGTAGGGTCATTAAGAGGAGGTTTATACAACCCAAATCTAGTTTTGGTGTAATGCCTTATTTGTAGACTTCACTGTGGACAAGATTACTTGGAACTTGGCCTGAAAAATGAAGGCCTCTGATAAGAGTTTGTAGGAAAGAATGAAAAAATTAAACCCAGGACAAAAACAATCAGGTCAGCCGGGTGTGGTGGTGCACGCCTGTAATCCCAGCACTCAAAGGCTAGGGCAGGAGGATTTCTCTGAGTGCAAGGCCAATTTGGGCTATATAGTGAATTCAAGGCCAGCCTGGGCTACATAGTGAGACCCTGTCTCAACAACAACAACCACAACCACAACCACAACACAAAAAGCACTCATGTCATCCTAATTATATAGGACAATAACAATAGCAAGAGATGAATGGGACCTTGGAGGGAAAGCTCTTGTGGGAAGAGCTATAGAGCCAGAGTGGCTGGGAGGGAAGGCTACTTGGTATGATTGGTCCATCAGAACTGCCACGGTAACCCAATAAACTCCTAGCTCTCTATAAGACCTCAATAGTGTTGCTTCTGAAACCATTTTGTTGTTGTTGTTGTTGTTGCATGCTTCTTTTTGCGTCCTTACCAAAAATCCCCATCAACTAAGGCCACTTGAAACTGAACATGGGTCTTAGCAATCATAAATAGCTCAAATAACTGGAAATGGAGAGATTCTGTGTACTGGAAGGTGTATGTGTGTGAGAGGAGGCGAGGAAGAAGCTACATAGTGTTCAGGCATACTTCCATGTCCTTCCACTTAGTAATTATTAGAATCACAGATCTAGTGTTAGAGACAAGTGCATTTTGTAGTTGATTAAATGGGGCTATGTTTATAGTCAGTGGTAATAAGACCAAAGGAAGAATCTGGATCTGACTCCTGGCCAAACTTACTTTTTGCTCTTTTTATCTATCAACTTTGTTTACTCTCTTCTCTCTCTCCCCTCTCTCTCCCTTCCCCTCCCTCTCCCTCCTTCCTTCCTTCCTTCCCTTCCCTTCTCTTCATCTACTTTCCCAAGTGAATGAATGGTCCATCCTTGGATTCCAGCTAAACTATTGATGGCAGCATGGTATTTAAAAGGAATTTTCAGAAAACCAGGACCCACTGGGCTGGGTGTTTTCTATGCAGTGCTACAGTATCCCATGCTTTTCTCTTGTGGTATGCATAGACCCTTGAAGTTATAGATCTCTCTCTACAGTATAAGCTTCAAGAGAATAGAGCCTTTGTCTTATTCACTGTTATATCCCTAAAATCTAACATAGAATACTCACCTTCTGAGATAGACAAATCTCCCATTATCTGTTCAACGAGCATTTATGAATTGCTGGGCCCACAGAAGGCACTGTGTCCAAGGAAGATGGTAATAGTATAGTGGCTCTCAAAAGTGTGAATCCTAGGAACTCATTAGAAATACAAACTATCAGCCAGGCATGGTGGTGCATGCCTGTAATCCCAACACTCAGGGAGGCTGAGGCAGGAAGATCACCACAAGTTCAAGGCCAGTCTGTGCTACATAGTGACTTCAAGGCCACTCCGAACTATATAGTGAGACCCTGTCTCAAAAACCAAAAAGGAAAAGAAAAGAAATATAAACTATCAGACCCCAGCCCAGACTTACAAAATTGAAACTGGGGGTGGGATTCAGAAATGTGTGTGTTCATAGTCTTCCAGGTGATGTGACGTATGCTGAAGTTTGAGAAGGACTGTGGCCTTGATGACCTCATACGTTACTCAGCTTTCTTACATTGTGACAAAACACCTGAGATAATCAACTTAATAAAAACATTTGATTTTGATTTTGATTTCAGAGGTTTCTGCCCATGGTTATTTGGCTTTGTTGCTTTGTCTCTGTGGTGGCCCAGGATATGAGGCAGAGGAGGCCTGTTCACCACATGGCAGGTGGGAAGCAAAGAGAAGGAGGAAGGGGCCCTGGTCCCAATATCCCCTCCCAGGTGTATCCCCAGTGAGCCCCCTTCCTCCAACTTGGCTAGGGACCAAGCCATTAGCATGGGCTTTTCAGGGCATGTTAGTCAGCATGGTGCATCAACTTGATTGGCTTTGGGGTCCACCCTGGGGGACTGCTATTACACACTTCTGTGTGCACCTGGGTGGGCTTGGGGTCTATGACTGGTCTCTTGCTGCTTCCTCTCTAGGACTGTTCCCCTGGTCTGCTTCCCAGCTGCCATAAACTGAGCAACTTTGCTCCTCCACATCCTTCTGCCACATTTATGCCTTGGAGTCAGTGGATCATAGACTGAAGCCATGTGCAAATTAAACTTCTACTCCTTTTACTTGTGGGTGTTAGGTATTGGGTCCAATCACATGAGCTAATGCAGGGGGACATTCTAGACACAAACTATAGCACCCTAGTTGTTTGCTATAATTGTCTGCATTTTTTTATCAAGTAGGGAGGAGGAGCCCATAACTCCCAGCATGTTGCCAAATGATTTTAGTAGCCTTCCGGGTATCACTATTATTTTGTGCGTGTGGTGCTAGGAATTGAACCCAGGGCCTTATGTATGCTAACATCCACTCACTGAGCTCTGTCTCTGTCACCTCTGACTACATTTAAATACTAATCAATCACCTGGGGAATTTTCTAAAAATGCTGATGCTGGGCTCCTCCTCTAGAGATTGTTTCAGTTGGTCCTGGGTATGACCTGGGCATTAATTTTTTAAAGCTCTTCAGGTGATTGCAATATAGTCAAGATTGAGAATCACTGAAATAGTTGGAAGACCACCAAATAAATAAGGAATTAAAACAAAACCCACTGAAAGAAGCCAACATATTAGGTTGTCATGTGAAGTAGCTGTTATTTGTAAGTCAAACCCATCAAATATTGGCAATTTCATAGGATTAATCTACTAACTGTTCTCAAGTCCCAATATAGAAGAAGTTATGGGGTGTAGCCCACAAAAAGGCTCAGGAAACAGAGAAACCATAAATTCAATTCGTCTGCTTAACTGAAGCCAAATCTGTGTTCTTCGCCACTAATAATCCTATTGTGGTATTTTATTAGTTTTCTTCTAGGGTTGGGATCATAAACTTTTGCTATAAAATGTTAGATAATAAATATTTTAGGCTTTGCAAGCCACACGGTCTCTCTTGCAAGGACCTACCTTTGCCATGAAGCAGGAATTCAGCCACAAACTACACAGAAATGAGTGTGGCTGTGTCCAATGAAATGTACTTACTCAAACAGGCAGGGCAGATTTGGTCAGGGGCTATAATTTTCCCATCCCTGGTCTAGAGTATTGATTTTCCATAAGAGTGTTAGGGAGCAGGCATAAGTTGTTTTAGACTTCCACACGATGAAATAGCTGGCTAGTTAACTTGTGGTACAGATTACAGAGGGCTTCCATATATCAGGTAGCTTTTAAATGACATAACAGAGTATTGTTGGGTTCCTTGGACTCCATTTAAGCAAGACTTGTGAGGTTTGAGGAGGACTTTGGAAGGAGACCCAAAGTAACTCCCTCTCTACTTTCAAGAATATGGTTATTTAAAAACTAAATATAAAATAGGCCTCTTTTTGTGGTAGCCAAGAATATATTGCTCTGTTTGTAATTAAATGTTGTTTATATATAAAAATGTATATGAGAAACACACACTTGTTTTGAATTCTGCTTTGTATTGGAAATGGCCAATATTTGTTGAATAAATGAACAAGTTAGTTTCTAATCTGAACAAATGAGTTAGGTCTGTTCACGATTAGATATTTGGGACCATTAAAGAATGGGTGGATAGATTTACAGTCTTTAGAAAAGTGACCAAATACAAACAAATCCCGGCTCTGTACTTAACATCTGCCCCTAAACACAGGCTAAGGGTGATTGGTTAACTTATTTCATTTCAGGGGCTGTTTTCCAGCAGGAAAACCTCACAGTTCTGTCCTAAGTATTTTAATATCTGTGGGCTACTGAAGCTTTCTTTGAATTCTGTCTTTGATCTGAGGACCTCTGCGTGCTTTGTAACTATATACAGGATTAAATACTTCCTCCATTTAAGGAGAAATCCCAAAGCTCAGAGGTGTAAAGTGACTTGAAGAAGGGTTTTCGGCAAGTTGATTAGAGACTGGTTTAGAACCAAGGACTTCTGAATGAAAATATCTCTTGTTTTGTTTCCATGCTGAACTTCTTGAGAGATATATATTCCCTTTTGATACAGCGTGCATGTATAAGAGAATGATATTACGAAAGAGGTTTAGATATACTTGAATAAAATTATACTTCCCTGTATATTGTAAAAATCAAATAAAAGGCAATCAATCTGAAGACCAAGGTTAGTTTAATTACCAACAAATGTAACATAAGGATTTTTTGGATTTAAGAAAATCTTATAGTTAGGGTTTTAAGGTTTTTCTAGTCTTCTATAGACCAATGGGTATTTTAGTTAAAAATTATAGGCACCACAGGAATTGAAAGCTATTAAAGAATGTTTAGATAGAAAACACAGGATTGGGTGGAGTAAGTCTTTTTTCCTAAGGCACTGTTCTTTTAGTGTGGTTCTCTCACCAAATGGGGTCGGAAGAGGTCCCCAAAAGCAGAGATGGGGATCTCAACCCAGCACACCCACAGGGTAGGTTGTAGGTTTACTGACTTCCACCAAAGAAAGAATAATTTTCAAGACAAGTCAGTGAGAGGCATAAAGAGGTTTATTTAGGCAAAATTTTTGTTGTTTTTTTTTTTTTTTGG
>NW_004624886.1:2450893-2495264 GCF_000247695.1 Heterocephalus glaber
AACTTGGGTCCTTGCGCTTGCGCAGCAGGCAGCGAAACCACTGAGCTAAATCCCCGGCCCTGGCAAAATTTTTAAAGTACACTTAGCAAGACTAAAGTGAAGGGGGCCGGAGATTTAGCTCAGTGGTTCCGCCGCCTGGCTTGCCTCACAAGCGCAAGGTCCTGAGTTCGATTCTCAGTATCAAAAAAAAAAGAAGAAAGTGAAGACCTCCAAGCGAAGAGAGAGGCACATTATGATCTGGAGCTGGACATATTTCTGGACCTTTGGGGGTGTCTTCAAGACTGCGATCTAGGATGTGGTTACCGGCTGCACTGCGGCACAATGGAAACCATTTACATGTGTTTGAAGCTGGGATCTGCTGCCCACTACAAATAATGCAATAATGCTGCTTCCTTAAGGATGGAAGTCTGTTGAAAGAAGCACCATTTACAGGTGAAAAGCACAGGCCCAGAGCCCAATTTACAAGCTAATGATTATGTCTTTAAGACTCTCAGGAATTTTCCTTTTTTTTTTTTTTTAGTAAATTTTCAAGAAGGGCAAAAGGCTTCAGTAACTTTTGTGTCCTAAAACCACAGTTTCCCTTAAAAGTACAATTTAAAAATTCCAGGGCCGGGGATTTAGCTCAGTGGTTCCGCCACCTGCCTCCCAAGTGCAAGGTCCCGAGTTCAATCCCTGGTATCAAAAAAATAAATTTAAAAAAAAAATTCCAGTTTTCCTTGTCTTCTTTCTACCTATCACTGTTATTATTTTGTAAGTATTCTACCTCAGTCCCCTCAGACCACCTGTGTTAGACCTACCTGGAAGCCTGTCAGTTACACATTTCCAAGTCTACATCTGATTTATGCATATCAATCCCTGAAGGTGAGGTTATAAAAAAACTTTTTTTCTTTTGAGACAGGGTCTTTCTATGTGGTTCAAACTGGCCTCGAACTCATGGTGACCCTCCTGCCTCAGACTCCTGAGTGTGTGCACCACCACACCCACCTCAACAAAAGGCTCCATTTTAAACAAATTCTTCAAGTGCTTCTGATGCTCAGTAAAGTCTGAGAACCACTGGCTACAAGAAGTATTCGGCATTAAAGGGTGAAATAAAATATAAAATGAAGCCAAAAATACCTTTAAACACAAATATTGGCAGGATGCCCGAATGGGCAAATATATCATTGTATTAAAATATAATCAAGGATTACTCCATTTAAAAAAAGTTAGTAGAAGATCTGGTTTTTGAAAATGACAGGGACGGTTGTTAAAAAAATTACTTGTTGAAAATGTTCTGCTCTTACTGGAGAAAAATACTTTATGCAATCGATTCTTCTTGAACTAATTACTTTATGAACTATATAAAATGTGGAAATAGCTTTTTATGAGCTTCAGATAAAAAGATTTTTTTCACTAAGATTTGCTAGGATTAAAGGACTTTATTTTTTTTTATACTGGGAATCAAACTCTGGGCCTTCCAATTGCCAGGCAGGAGCTGTGCCGCTGAGCTACATCCCTGGCCCTTTTTCTGAAATTAAGAAGGAATAGGAAATGTACTATGTAAAAACCAATTATGTGGATATGAAATTCAGACACTGCAATCATCTGTCCTTGAAACATGAGGTTTCATTTTTATACTATCTATGAATGACGGATTTGAATAGGATTATTTCTATAGATCAAATATCAATTAATTTTTTTCTTTCCCTGCCTAAAACTTTTCAATGACTCCCTAAATCTCTAAGGACAAAGTTCAAACTCAATTTATCTGACTCTCCTCTCCAGTCCCAGATTCCTCCCCTCCAAGTTTTCCTTTTAGTTTCTCAACAGTCATGCTCCCACATCACCTTTATTCTCACTGCCAGAAACCTTCCCTCCCACTCCCTCCTTTTCTAGCAGCAGGGAGCACTTACCAAACACTGTGTCATTACTAATGATATAATTATTGACAGTGGAGGAAAGCGAACGCGTGTAAATTACGGTTGGGATTACAAACCAACAAGTTCATGGAAAATTAAGCCCTGCTGCTCCCACATACATTAGTATAAGAAGGATTGATCATATGTCGAGAATAATTAGGAATATTTTGGGAAGATATCATTAAAATTTGAAGTTAATTTTAAGACAGAGAACACACAATCCAGTTGGATTGCTGGAACACACATCCAGCCGGATGTCATGGTTTTTCTGTGACCTTAAGTCACTATGGTGACTTAGCTGATTAAAAGGCACTGCAATTTTTATGGAGATACAAGAAGGCATTTATTATCTTATGGAATTTTCACAATACCCAACCACCGTGAGATGTACTTTTATCTTCAATATAAGTAAATTATAAGTAAAATGAAGTTAGGGAGAGGAAATAAAACTCACATAGTCACAGAGCAGGTAAAGAAAGGGCAAAATTGAAACCCAGACTGGTCGGACTCCAAAACTGATTTTCTTTTGATGAAGCAATGCCCTGACCCCTTACTGGAAGGCCCTGATAATATCTAAGGTTCCTTCCAGTTCTAACACTATTTTCTAAAGAAACAAGGTAGTTTTTCCCTGGACATCTCTCACACCTGTCAGTCCCATCTGGAGGCTAGGAATCAGTATTCTTAGTGTCTCTCCTGTTCTCTGAATGACACATGTAGCTGCCAGCTTTACAGATAAGAACTCAAAGGACCTTTTAGTTCATTTGGGATTAGTGAGCTATCCCATTTATTTTACTTCCTGAATTCCTCCTGTAGAGAACAGGATCACTAAAAAAGACAGACCAGACTCTTCTACCATGTGAAATATAGTAAACAGATGCCTTCTATGAAACAGGAAGTGGGCCCTCACCAAACTGATTCTGCCAGCACCTTGGCTGTGGACTTTCCAGCATCCAAAACTAATAAACAAAGTACTGCAGCAATGAACTAGAACCCTCTGACCACTGCTCTCCTGAAGCCACTGTGTAGTAGAACAACATTCACCTTGCGTGTGGTTATGCATTAAATACATAGATGAGCATCCACAGAGGTTCTTTGTCTTGTTTCTATGTCCCAGAGATGGAACCTAGTGTTATATGCATGCCAAGCTCCAGCTCTGCCCCTGAGCTACACCCTAACCCTCTCACAGAGTATTTAAACCAGTTCTTTGCTCCCACACTTACCATCTCTAATACCTTATTCAACACACTGAGATGATCTAGAAGCAAATTATCTAAATTGTTCATGGTTCTTGGCATACGACCTTAGCTGCTAGGTACCTGATTAATCTGATGAAAGCTCACTTTCCTGTGGTGACTCTGTAAAAATTTGTCTCCATCTATATTTACTCATTCACTCATTTTATCACCAGTAGCGTTCCTTATGATAAAAAAAAAAAACCCTCAGAATGCTGAAAACTTGCTCAACAGTTTTGTTATCATCAATCTCTTTACTATTCTATGTTCTTTATAGATATGAAAGATGATCAGGACAAATGTCTTTTAGAGATACTTGTGAAATGAGTGTTAGGGTGTTTAGATATAAAAATCTAGCTTTCTACCCCTGCAAGGCCAGGGATTTAGCTCAGTGGTTCTGCCGCCTGCCTGGCAAGTGCAAGGTCCCAAGTTTGATCCCCAGTACCAAAAAAAAAAAAAAACCATTATCTTAACTTTCTACCCCTATTAGGAGTTTTTAGACTCTAGATTTGGGGTTATATTTTTATTGAAAAAAACGTATATTCATATATATTTGTATATGTTTACATGATATTCAGTTCACTTTTGTCATTAATGATTCTAATGTGACATTTAAGTATAACTCTGTAATTGGCAATGCACATTACCAGCCAGATGAGTATGACACTTCTCAGCATGTACTTAATTATGGAAAGCCCAGGTAATATAAATATTTGTATAATGCTTAACTTAACAAAACTTTCATTGTAGGAAAGAACTCATTTCCTAGATAAGAAAAGGCTCAAACAGCTTAGTAACTTGTCCAAATTCAAACTCCTGTAAGCGGCAGTCAGCATGAAGCCCTAAAATGATAGATAAAATAATGTCATATCTATCAGGACAATCAAACAATGCAAAACAGTCTTAAAGACTGGTAATTAGGTGTAACAAATGTTGGCTTTATGAATACCAATTGCATCATGCATATGAAAACTCCAAGTTAGAGATGCAACAGAATGACTAAAAGAAATTAAAAGGAATTTATGTTCAAGGGACATTATAGAACAGCAAAAAGAATACTGAGTTGAGACAGAGCCAGTGGGGATTCATCTGTGAAATGGAGAAGTTGGGCTGAATGCAGGATGCTGAGATGCCCTAGAAGTCTGACCTTCTGGCTTATATCCATCCATATGTTCCCTTGTCCTCTGGCTTTTGGTTGATTCTGCCAGTGAAGAAAGATCCCTGGGTTTAGGTGGGAAGCAGAGTTAGGAGCTGCCCTTGATTCCCTCCCTGTGAGATCTCTTTAGGTGGCAGTGGTTTGCCAAAGGCTCCTGCCTTCCATGACTCTCCCTTTCCAGGTGGCAAGACCCTTCAGTACCCATGTGCACCCCTATCCTCTGCCTACCTACACTCTGCCCACATCCTGGGTATCAGTACTTTTGTAAATCAACTGTCTAATTCAAAACCTGCACCCCCTGATGGATACATCGTGGAAGTCTTCCCAGTTGTTACTGTGGTTATTTTGTGAACTATTAACTTGGTTTGCTTGTTCTTTCTTCACAGTAATAATTTTTGGCTTCTTCAGTGAAGTTCAGATGGCATTCAAATTTTTAAGAAAGGAAATTTCTTTGAGTTCACTCCATTTTCTTAAAAATACAACTATCATACACAATCACAAGTAAGAGAGAAGTCCGAAATAAGTCAAATAAGGGCACAGCTTTATTTTGCTACAAGGCAGTAAGTACACTGTCATCAAAGGTTCAGTGCTGGCCATCTTGCACCAAATGTTCTTAAGGCAGAAACTCACTATTGACCTCAGTCTTTGTTTTCTCCCAGAGGCAAACACAGGGCTTGACTCTTTTTTCTCCTCAGCTGCAAACACCGGACCTGTGAGGCAGTTCTGATATCATAGACTTGAAAACCATGGGGATGCTGATCAAACTCAGAACCCCTGAATTAAAGAACAATCAGGCTGAACTTGAACAAAACATAGAACATCAACAACATAGATCTCCCAAAAAAAAAAAAGAAGTGCAATGCATGCTTTATAAACCACCAACAACAAAAAAGAACCAAAAAACAAAAACACATAACAACAAAATGCAAAATCTCCCAAACAACTTTTCCAATGTATTACAAAAGGAAAAATATGTATATTTTTAAAAAATAAAAAAGTCTGAGATACTAGTGCATAGTCAATTACCTAACACCAAGTTTCTTCTCTTTCCATTCAAGCTCTACTGCCCCTGATACTAGCAGCATGTCTACAGGCTAAGACCATAGCAGCAAAACAGTTTTTATTTGGCATTTACAAAATTAAATTACTGAATAAAAATATAATTTTTTATAAAACTATTTCATACAGTAATAATTTTTAAAGCAAGCTAACAAAAAACTCATAAAATGGTTGAGTACAATAAATGTACCCCCAATGTTATTAACCATAAATGAGCATTTACAATCTCCATTAATTGTTCCATGGTGTTTAGTCAACATTTATAGTAATGCTTTTACTGATTTTTAAAAATCTGCACATATATTTAGTGATTGAGGAAAGTAGAATACTGGAGTACCTTTTTGTGTAAAATTTTTAAAAACTCAACACAGGAAAAAATACTGATCTGTTGGCCCCTTTAAAATACAAATAAATCATTTTATTTTTTTAAAAAAATCTGCTTCAAGATATTAACTGGTTATAAAATTCATTACCTAAGAATTTAGGCAAGACTGCTATTTATTTTTTAAAAATCCTTTTTAGTTGGGTGAAATCCAAAAGATTTCACCCAACTAAATGCACTTGGTGCTGCTCTCAACTGTTGTACCACAACAAAAATAGGTTCTTCTCCCAATCATGGAAAGTCATGTCGAGGAATGATATATCCCAAGTCAACTTGAAGTGTTCTGAAAACCATAATGCTTTTCTGGAAATGTCTCACATGACCAGAGTCCGGGCTGAGAATGCGTTCACGTATTTACGAGTCTGAGCAGAAGCTGTCATCTGGTCCTCTGTCTTCCCACAGGATGCAGGTTCCCAGGTTCCACTACAAGGCTGAGGGGGAGGAGTGAGAAGAGGTCAGACTAGGAAGCAGACTGGACTCTGAAAGGATCCCCGGTCCCAGCAGGATCAGTGTATGACACTGTGACTGTGGATGACCAGTGAGTGGTCTATGCCCAGAAGCCTTTGGAGGACAGCCTCTCAACTCCTTGATATACTCAGAAACCCAGTGTTCTTACGTGACATTAATGATCAGAAACTTTATTAGAAAGAGGGAGAACCCACTCTGAAGTTTCATAGATGCAGCCATATCTTCACATTGGTGCCCCTTTTGTCTCTGGTGAGCAATGAATACTCATAATTTTCCAGATATCTAAGATGAACTGTGGGCATTCACTAAGCAGATGGGCATGTGCTGGAGCCCAGAAGTTCAACATCAGCTAAGGACAGTATCTATTCTTCATAATTAATTTAGAAAAATCTGTTCATCAGTATAACTTTTTTTTTTTTTGGTACCGGGGATTGAACTCGGGTCCTTGCGCTTGCGCAGCAGGCGGCGAAACCACTGAGCTAAATCCCCGGCCCAGTATAACGTTATGTTTTGCTGGCCTGGGGATCAAACCTAGGGCCTCAAACACATGCTAGGCAAGTGCTCTATCACCAAACCACACCCTCCCCCAGACCCGGGTATAGCCTAATTTTTTTGTTTTGTTTTGGCTTTTTGGTACCAGGGATCGAACTTGGGACCTTGCACTTGCAAGGCAGGCACTGAAACCACTGAGCTAAATCCTCAGCCCTATAGCCTAATTTTTAAAGATATACTGGAAGACATAAGATAGATGCAATATTCAAAGAATAGTATCTAGGTCCTAGGAGCCCTTTAGACATTCACACACATTATCTCATTTAAATAGTAAAACTACCCTGCGAGTGAGGCAGGTTCATTTGGTCTTTAGTCAGAGTAGAAAATGGAAAGGTAGGACTGGGGATTTAGCTCAGTGGTTCCAGCACCTGCCTCGCAAGCCCAAGGTCCTGAGTTTGATGCCTGGTACCAAAAAAAAAAAGAAAATGAAAAGGTGGAAAGGGTGGCAACTTGTCAAAGCCACTGTCTGTACATTCCCTGGCCTATTCACTGCACAGTTCTGGCTCCTGCTGGGCCTCCATGCTGCCTCAAACTAAAATACGCACTATTTATGCTCCACTTCATTCCCAAAAGGATTGAATATGATTGCAAAATAAATACAGCAGAGTCTCAAAAGTGCAGAGAGCAAGATTGCGGGGAAATATATGTGAGAAAAATAAATAATATGAAGTTGGGGAAAGACTGGTATATAAATTCCATCATGAAGCACAGTGCCCAGACAGATGGCAACCCTGAGCTTTCCAGCAGTCACTGCAGACAGGGAAACAAACATAAGCAGATATTGGTGCCACTGAGGTCAATAGGAAACCAGGGGTTTAGGAAAAGCACCATTCCTGGTATTGATACTGAGAAGAATTACTTTCCATGGGACGAAAGAAGCCTCCAGAACCTAAAGTACTTTAAGAGACAAATGCACAGGTGTCTCACGGCAGGTGGCCTAATAGTTGACAATGTGTGGGGCCCAGAGTGCCACCTGGATGTGAACGGGGGATGGGACACAGAGGAATTGCCATAGGAAAAGGGCAAGAACAGGTAGGACTATCCAGGCAGGTGGAAAAGCAGGGATGCATTCCAGGTGGCAAGGTAGCAGGAAAGAGAAAGGAAGCTGCAATTTGGACACTGCTGATGGCATGACTGAGAAGAGAAAAGAAACACAGTGGTCAAATGACAAAGTCTAACAAGCCCTTCACACGTGCTGCCCATGCTTCTAAGAGTTTCACAGGTTTCATCTCCTTTAACTCTCACACAACACACCTGTGGCACTGCACCTATTCTGCAGAGCAAGCAATTTAAAAGGAAGAGAGAATTAAGCAACATACTCAAGGTCACCAAGCTAAGAAATGAAGCAGCAAGAGTGCGAACTCAGATGGAATACAAGAGGCATTATCCCTAATGACGCTGCTTCTGCTAAGGCTCTTGTCAGGAACAACGCAAGTAATGTTATGGGAAACTCAAGGGCTTAGTCCCAGGGCCTTGGAATCCTGGAAGAAGCAGTGAGCACGAGAAGTCCAGTAGTCCTGAATGAACACACCATACTGGTTTGGTTGTGAGGTTTCCTTGCTTGGTGGTTGGGACAAAGTTCCAGTAACATTAAGTTTACAGTGTCATGTTCTACCTTTCGTACAGAATCATCAGGGTAGTTATAGCATTCTTTGCAATAGCTCTGAATAAATGATGTTTCCCTAGACATAAGCATGTGGATTAAATATTTCTCTCGTGTATATCTGTCCACCCCAAATCCCTATTTTAGTTTTATTGATGGCTTATATGCTGTAAAGTTTTGCACCGCAGAACTGAAACACTTTATTGATGCATGACATTAAAGTTAAAATGTAATGTTATCTTTTTAACTACTGAGAAAGTGTTTGTAGTCACTGTAGCATAACGTGATATATAATAACTACTATTCTGGGAACAATTCAATGTGCTGTACTGCCTACTATCAAGTACTATCCAGTTCTTAGTAGCAATGATCAGATACACAAAGAACAAAGAACATGGATCTTAAGTGACAATGAAGCAGAATGAATATCTTAGTATCCTATACAGTATGTTGATTTAAAATTTACACAGAAACACACACAAAAAAGAACAATACATACACAGAAACAAAAGGAGAAGAGGGAGGAGAAGGAAAGTAAGAATGGAAGTACAAGGGAGATATAAAGCAAGAAGGGATTGTTTATTTTTCTGTGATTAAGGATTTTTCAACTTAGCTGACCTTCAGCTAATTTTAAATAAAATTTCTAAACATATACATTAAGTGTCTTAAGATACTATGGTAAAATAATCATGTTTGCTTTTACTCTGCTTCCTAGAAGAGTCAAGTTCTAATTCTTTGTCATATAAGCCTCAAGTTGACACAGAATTTCCTAAGTCTATGTAGGAGAATCTAATGCTGAGTATTACCAATTTAGCATAGTTACAAACTTGAAATGTAACTGTGATTTTAATACATCCCCACATGGCTTATCACTTGGTTCATGTTTGGCTCTTCCTCCAGGACCAGATATTTAAAATATCAATATAAAGATGGAATAATATTTTGGGGCGGGTACTGGGGATCGAACTCAGGACCTTGTGCTTGCAAGGCAGGCACGGTGCCACTGAGCTAAATCCCCTATTTTTAATTAGTATTTGCAGAGAAATTTCTCAATAACCAGCTTCTCCTAAGGTCAAATAGAATTTGAGAAGATACAAATCCAAACGACTAAAATATGCAAATTCCTTAGCATATAAACACTGAGGCTCAGAGCTTGAGGGGGAAGATGACTTGGACACCTAACCCCCCCAGAACTGATGAAAAGCAGGATGCAGTCAGCATTGTGGAAAGAAATAAAAAGGCCTGTAAGCCAGAAGCCAGGCAGCTTCTTCTTTTTTTGGTACCGGGGATCAAACTCAGGACCTTGTACTTGCGAGGCAGGCGGCGGAACCACTGAGCTAAATCCCGGCTCCAGGCAGCTTCTTCTGTACTGGGAGAACATGAATCAAGCACATCCCACAAAAATAAGTGTAATGAACCGGTCAGAACAGACATGCAAGGATAGCGTGAATGTAAAGCAAGATCAGAAGATTGAACACTTGGGTAAAAAGAACTGCTTCCTTTCTCCCTACTTACCTTGAACTCCCAGGCCCTAGGCCAACTTTTCAAGAAGACCAAATAGTTTTGACAAAGGAAGACTTAAATGTCTTTGTGCTGGAAGAATATTTTTAATATTGCCCCATCTATCTTTACATCTCCTCCTTCTTCCCTCTCCCTAAATTTTATTTGCCTTTACACTAAGGAAATGATAAGCATTATGGATTTCTGCACATGAACTCTTGTTTAGTTACTAGCCCTTGGTGCTATTGCAGACATGTCATTCTATCCTAATTCATTTCAACATTAATAATCCTACTGCACATCCTCCTGCTGCTGCTGAGGAGTCACCTTGCTTATCCTGTAATGTGTCTTTCACTGCCCCTGGGCACAAGTGAACTATAAACAGTCTGTCAAAGCTTTAACTGGGATATCCTGTTAAAGCACCTTGAATAAATACGCAGGTCTTTTGTAGAAGACAGAAGAAAAGAAATGAGGCAAGACCATGTCCACAGGTGGTTTTCTGTCAGAATTAGATTATTTTCATTTAGAATCTGAAATTTTTCATCATACTGAATGACAACTATTATTACTGGTAGTATATGCATAAAGCAACATCATACATTCTTTGCTGATGTCAAAAGACCGAGCAATTCTGTGTTTTACAATTTTAGGACTAAATACTAAATACTAAATATTAAATACTAAAAAAGTATTTTGAGAAATCAAAGCAACTTGTGAGATGCTATTATGTTTTTATTTTGATTTATTATATGTAATAAGCAGATATGAATGGTGTCCAGAATTCTATTTAATTCATCTGAAGAAAATATTTATCCTAGATGAAAATTCTAAAAGTCAGAATTCCTTCCCAGAGGGACAGGTTTTTAAAATGTATCAGTTATAGGAGAGAATGTACAAACCTTTTGTCGTATCTTTTTTTTTTTTTTTTGGTACCGGGGATCTAACTCAGGACCTTGTGCTTGCAAGGCAGGTGGCGGAACCACTGAGCTAAATCCTCAGCCCTTTAGTCCTATCTTAAGTCAGGGACGCACTTGAGTGGAAATGTTGCTACGATAAAGTTAATGGATACCAAAATTTCCTCACTCGTAGAGACTTCCTCGTGTCAGCACAGATTAATTAAATGCCTCCAACTTCAAGGTTGCTAAATTTTCACAGGAAAGAACCTTAAAAGTTTGAGGATTAAAGGGCCAGATGGTGACTGGAAGTTTTCCTGTTCACCAATGCCTGCATTTCCCAAGCCTAAATGAACAACTGTTAAATGAAGATGGACCCTTGCCAAACAGGGAGTTTGCACCAGATGTCTCTAGAGGTCTCTTTATCTTACATGTTTATAGACTTCCTGAAGTCTGTATCACATAGCCTAGGGTATCACAGGTTTTTGGAAAAACAGCTCTCATTTTGGTCACATATTAGTTCCAGACCATTATGATGAAGACAAGTGCCAAACTGCCCTAAGCCTAAAGCAAGTCTATCTTTGCAGCCCTCCCCAAGCAAGATTCTATCTCAGAGTGTTTATTCTAAGTTACCCAAACAAACAAATGAAAAATCTGAGCATTGTAATGTCTGGGGCAGGGCACCCTGACTCTGAGCCCAACAGAGCTTCCCCCTTCATTCAGCCTGTCTCACTTCAACCCCAAAGCTACACACAGAAAACCTGGTTAATTTGTAGCATCTTCTGAAAGCAGGTCACTGCAGTACTACTGACAGCTACGTGAATTTTTGCCAGGGTAAGTGGAAAAAAGTGACCAAAAGGAAGAGTCAAGTAAGTGTGGAGACATGCTTGATTGACAAATGCTCAGAAAGATCTCCCAATGTATGCAGACTTTCCATACTGACACCAGCAGCAGAAACAAAGTGAAAACTAGTAAACCAGCAGTTTCATCTTTATTTTTTGTTTTTTGTTTTTTTTTTTTGGTACCAGGGATCGAACTCAGGTCCTTGCACTTGCGCAGCAGGCGGCGAAACCACTGAGCTAAATCCCAGGCCCAAGTTTCATCTTTATAATACCAAGAAGTCTGACTACCTTTATTTGAAGGAATTGGATGAATCAGCTATCTCTCCTGGTGACCTACTGACATTGTTCTACTAAAGTAGAAAAAGGAATAGTATACTAGAGGAAATAATACACCACAGGCCTGAGAAGAAGGCCTACCCATTGGTAAGGCCTCCTCACTTGCCTGTTTAAGAACAGAGACTCTGTAGCCTCTGGCTAATGCTAAACACCACTGGTGCACCATGGCCTGTGTGCTGCCATCTTGAAAACAATATTATGTTCATCTGATCTTCACAGCAATGAGTGGAGGACATGCCACAGTCTTGAGCAGTTTAATTCATTTAGTGAAATTAAAGTTATGCAATTAGGAAATGGCAGAGTCCAGACCAGAATGCAGCTTTTGTTGCCCACATGGAGTTTATTACACTTCTCAGCAACGCCTATCATAAACAAATCAAATAAAGATAGAAGCAATCCAAAACACACAGAGCCAAAAAGCCAAGGGAGAAAGTGAGTTTTCAATAACTTTTTTTTTTTGGTACTGGGAATTGAACTCGGGGCCTTGAGCTTGCAGGGCACGCCACGGAACCACTGAGCTAAATCCCCAGTGGGAGAAAGTGAATTTTGATTACAAGTAATAATATTTTAAAATTCTTTGATGTTGTGTGAATATGTTTAAATAACAATGACTTGGGAAATTCATTTAAACTCACTGTTTTTTTAAAAAATAAGACCATGACAAGCTAAGTCAGGAAATTAAAATTTAAGGCTGTCATTCTGTGGTTACAGAAAAGAGGAAAGTGAGTGAGAGTAAAAAGCATATAAACACATCTTTTACATTTGAGTTTTAAATAGGAATAAAAGGAAATTGTAATTTAAGAGAAAACGACAGAAGTTCAAAAGGCTTATAACAGAAGTTCAAAAGGCTTATCACATAAGTATAGTTTTGGATCTACCGATAAAAATGCCTACCTTAGAAATGGGTATTAGTAGAATGTATTTATATGAACATGAAAAGGATACTGAGGAAAAAGGCAGTGTTTTCTCTCTGCTGAGGAGAGTTCTGCATGCCTGTGTAGGCCAGGGGTGGTGAGCTTGTGGCATGTGCGTTACTGTTTTCCTTTTTAGACGAAACATGTTAATATATGCATTGTTTTTTTCTAGACTAGAGCGTCAGTCTTCAGGTTTAACTGCAGTGTTGGCGTTTGTGATAAATAAGTGAGTGTTGAGTTGCAGTTTGGCACTTGGTCTCTAAAAAGTTCGCCATCACTGGCCCAGGTCTTCTCTCAACATAGTTGACTTTCTGTACTTCTGTTTAGGTTTGAAATTTATCATAATCAAATATAAAACTCATAGCTTCTTCTTGTTCTTTTTTAAAAAACAAAACAAGACAAAACAGGGGTTCTACTATATGACCCAGGCTAGCCTCAAACTCATGGGATCAAGCAATCCTCCTGCCTCAGAGACCCCTCTACCCCTTAGCTGGGACTAGGTGTGTACCACCACACCCAGCTGTAGTTTCTTCACCTGTAATTTTAAAATGGAATTTACACAGAATGTATTTCTATATAAGCATGTATGTTTATGCAGACATCAGAAGAAGACTCATAAAGGCCCAGTATACGGGCCTCAAAACCTGTAAGAATTGCTCTGTCTAAAACTTTATTGCCATAATCAAGTCAGGAATGATTTAAATTAGAATGAAGAACACAGAATTTCAGTTATCTGTAGTATTCAATAAATGTTTTTGTACTTAATAAGTTATTTAGACAATCAGATGAACAATCAATTATATAAATGGCAAATATTTTGCATTTTAGAAGTATTTGAATTTTTTAATTTGGGGAATCATTTCTTGCTGTTTCAGTTAAAAGTCCTACAATGACAAAATATCTAGTTGGCTAAAATCTCATTTAATATTTGATTTATTGCGAAGAAGTAGCAAAAGTTATATATTATATAAAGTACTCTTAAGTCAAATAGCCAGATCATTTAAGAATGTTTAATATATTTAATAATGGCAAGTGTAAGAAATGTACCTAAGTAGGTCAAATTGGATTATGATGGAAATACACGAAATGGTATTATGTTTTAAGCAAGCAATATTCTCAAACTGCATAAAATCATAGCAGTCCTCCCCTTTGCCTTGGTTTTTCTTTCTACAATTTCAGTTACTCAGGGTCAACCATAGTCTGGAAATATTAAATGGGAAATCCAGAAATAAAAAATTCGTAAGTGTTAAATAACTTTTATTATAGTATAGTGTTATGATTCTATTATATTGCTAGTTGCTATTAATCTCCCACATGCCTGATTTATAAGTTAAACTTTATCCTAAGTACCTGAATATAGGATAATAAAATAGTGTTACATAGGGTTTATAGGGTTTGGTGCTACGACAGGCTCAGGCATCACTGGAAGTCCGAGATAAACATCCACCCTGCATAAAGGCAGGTATTTTATAGATATTGTTACATTTGGATTATATGAAGTATAACTGAAGCATAAGGCAATATTTGAGGGCAGTATATGTGAAATATAGGCAATATTTAGAATCATTTGACACATTTTCCAATAGTTATCACAAAAGCTTGAAAAATTTTAGAAATAACATGTTTCTCTAGTATCAGAAGTTTGAACTCCGTGACAGAAAATGAAAGCCATAACTTGGTGTTAGCATTCATTAATTTAGCATTTCTTGAAATCAATTATTTATCTATTATACCAGTTTATTTGGTCAGGATAAATCAAAAACCATCCAGGGTAGATAGAAGCACTGACTCTCTATTTAATTTTTAAGTCTCAATTTTTCAATTCAGTGGAAGTGAAAATTCCCCTTAGCATGTGATACGCACAGGTGACTTAACCACCGACCAGTCCAATTATTTAAATACAGGATGACCAAATATTGCTTTTTTATTAATTTTTATAAAGTAATATAGTAAGGAATACAACAATTTTATCAATTTATTCAATACAAGAATCGACTGGGGCCGGGGATTTAGCTCAGTGGTTCCACCACCTGCCTCGCTTGTGCAAGGTCCCGAGTTCAAAGAATCGACTGGGTGAAATGACACCTGCCTAAGTGACACTCGGGTAGTCAGTCTGTAAACAAACACTGCCCCAGTGACAGTTGGGGTAAACTGTTAAGTGATTAATCTCAGTATACAGATGGTAGAATCTGTAGAGCGCCAAATATGATTCACTGATATACTAAAAAATACAGGTTAATAAAATAGAGCTACTACTTAATTTTGAGTTTCAAAGATAATCAATATTTCCATTAAATAAAATACAAATACTCTGGTAAGTTCCATACTGAATATTTTAAAAAATATTTAATAGCATTAAAAATTCTGTGAGAAAAAAATCAGACAACTTATTTTTCATAAACATTGACATTATTGTGAACTTTATGTAATATATATGTGTGTGTTGTTTTTTTTTGGTACCGGGGATCGAACTCAGGACCTTGCGCTTGAGAGGCAGGCACCGGAGCCACTGAGCTAAATCCCCGGCCCTTATGTAATATATATTGTAGTCATCACATTGTTCAGCTCTGAATGGTTTTGTCTAAATGTTAGGCAAAAAGCTTTCAGGGTTCAGCTGATAGATAGATAAGATAGACAGAAAGATGTATTTTTGGGGCCGACAATTTAGCTCAGTGGTTCTTCCGCCTGCCTGCCAAGCGCAAGGACCCGAGTTCGGTTCCCGGTACCAAAAAAATTAAAAATAAATAAAGAAAAATGTATTTTAAAAAATTTTTTGGAGACAGGGTCTTGCTCTGTAGTTCAGACTGGCCTTGAACTCACTATGCAGCCCTGGCTGGTCTCGAACTCACAGGGATCCTCCTGCCTCAGCCTCCTTAGTACTGGGATTATAGGCATGTGCCACCATGTATGGCTAGGGATCAGTTTAGAAAAATAATCAAGAGTTTTCAAGCATGTAATTATTAGTATCCCTAAACATTTTTACATGTTTTCTCTTTGAAATTTGGAATATACTTTTTCTATGCTACTACAAAGACAGGTTGAGTCCCCAGCTAGGTTACAGAATACTTATATAAAACTTAATCTAGCTTAAAGTGCTAATGACATTAGTCACATTCTATGCTTTGGAAACGAAAAGCCAAAGAAAAAAACAAGCAAAGGTTTCCCTTCCAACCCAGGAACATCTCTAGGTAAACTTTCCAGACAGCTGCCCCTTGCCTTGCAATCCTTCTAATTGCTTTTTGTGTGTCCCTTTAATGCACGGGTGGGGTTTGTCCTTGTCCTCATCTCACAGTTCTGGTGATATGCTGGGTGGTCTTCATGTGGGCCCTACTCATGCCTGCCTGACTCAGCAACTCCCAATACTCACAGCACTGTGTTCCCCTTCCCACACTCCACCCCTCAGCCATCTCTCACCCAAAGGGTTGGGAAGGGGTTGGTAACCAACAGCAGCCACAGGAAAGCAGTTTGAATTCATAAACAAATGCACCTCCAACTCTTTCAGCTCGGTTTATACTTAAAAGTATACTAAGTATCACAATAATTAAAAGGGAAGTTTCAAGATTCTCACAATTTGGAATGAGAAAGCATATGCAATGGTAGAAAAGCCCCAATGGGCTGTTCTCTCCTATTGCAGGGCCTCTCAACTTACACCATCAAATATGACTTCCTGCTTCTAAACCCAGGTTCTCCACCTGCTCTAGGGCTTGTGAATTTTCCTTCTGAGTAGCACCAGGACAGATGGGATGGTCCTGCACTGGCTAGATACTAGGCTAGCTTAAATAATTTGGGGGAGCAAATTTGCATTCTTATTTAATTTGGCTCAGGATTAATTTGGAATGTGTTGCATTTCATCAGGATACACCTACTTCAGAAATACAAGGGAAACCTCCTTTGATATTAAAACCTGACAGCAAATGGTCTACTACAGATTAGTCACAGCTTTGACTGCTGCCTTTTTAAAAATTCTAATAGTCAAATACATGGCAATCACTTTCTATCTAGCTAATTTCAAATTTCATATAGAATCCAGTCTTTGAGCTTTGACTGCTTAGATCTGAGCATAAAAAATAGAAATCTTAAAACAAGGCACAGTTTAAAATGTTTAAAGCCAGGAGATACTGACACAAGCCTAACACACGATCTTGGTCACAGTCAGAGTTAAAAAAAAATGTTTCCACTTTATCATATTTGCGGGACCTGCTCTCATGAAAATTTCCAGCATATTTCATGTGAGTAGTAACAAGAATTACTGGATGTTTTTTGGACATAAAGAAACTGTTAAAAAGCATTACACCTCTATGTCTAAAATGGTAAGAACAACAATAGCACAAGATAACAGTTTTTACAGTGAATGAGTTTTAAGACACCGAAGTTAGGGCAGGGGATTTAGCTCAGTGGTTCTGGTGCCTGCCGTGCAAGCACAAGGTCCTAAGTTCGATCCCCAGTACCAAAAAAAAAAAAAGACACCAATGTTAGAACAGTAATTACCTGCAAGGGACTCACCAGGGACCTGTTTTTAGGTACTGTAAATGCTTTCAGAACATTGTCTTCATCTTCTGATACTGGTGTCATCAAAACAGAGCTTGTAAGAATATTCTAAAGGGAAAAGAATGATTTGAAATTTAAATAAGGCTAGATAATATGAGAGCTAACACAATCTTAACACTGGAGAGAGTAGATTACTATGAGATGATACACATTTGCATGAAGAAATGCAGTTATCTGCCAGAAATTCTCTTCCTGGGGAGCTAAAAAGAGAACTCAACTATGTACTGGCCCTTGCCCCACTGTAGCAAACATCGAAGGAATCCAAAAAGCTTCAGGCTCCCAGCTGGCTGTAGGCACATAATAGCCACTCAAAATCCACCTGCTAAATCCATGCTGTTGTGTTTTTTTTTGTGGTACAGGGGATGGAACTCAGGACCTTCACTCTGAGCTATATAACCAGCCCCATCTGTCTGTCTGCCTGTCCATCCATCCATCCATTTATTTTCATTTTGAGACAGGGTCTTGCTCAGTTACCCAGGTGGCCAATATGTGAGGCTCCTGCCTCAGACTCCCAGAATATTGGTGTGTGCCACCACGCACCCTTAGTGCATTAGTGCATGTTTTCAAACTGGCTAACTCCATGCTTTTAAAAATAAAAGATGTTGCTGTGCAAGTGCAAGGACCCGAGTTCGATCCCCAGTACCAAAAAAGAAAAGGTACTAAGCTCTGGGGCAAGAATTATTTCATAGATTGGTGCAGAAATATCTTAGCACTATGAATTAATGGTAGCATAGTACAGTGGTGAAACATAGAATTTAGAACCAGACTTTGCAACTTTTAACTCAGCTGCTCCTTCTCCCCTTTGATAGGTATATAATCTTCAGCAAATGACTAAGCTATCCAGTTTCTTGGTTGCCATACTGGAGGTGGTAATGTTATCAACCTTATACAGTTATTGTGATGGTTACATGAATTAACTCATCCAAAGCTCTAAGATTCTTAGCACATACTGAATAAATATGAACAATTACTCTTTACTCTGATTCTTCATAAGACATCAGGACAACTGTTCACAAACTGCAAACTGGCAAAATGGTAGCAGGCACAGCAATGCAACACAGTTGGCTATCTGCATCCATGGATTCACCAACCAAAAAAAAAGAGAGAGAGAGAGAGAAAGAGAGAGAGAGAGAGAGAAACTACCACCTGTATTGAGCATGCACAGACTTTTCTTGTCACTCCCTAAAGAATGGCATTTACATTGTATTAGGTATTATAAGAAATCTAGAGATGATTTAAAGTACGTGGGTGGACCGGGGATGTAGCTCAGTGGTGCTGTGCCTGCCTAGCAAGTGCAAGGTTCTGAGTTCAATCCTTAGTACCACACACACACACAAAAGATATAAAGTACCTGGGAGGATGTATGTAGGTGGCACATAAATACCATGCCATTTTATACAAGAGTTCAGCATCGGCAGATTTGGGTATCCAAGGGTGGTCCTAATTCAGTGGGTGCTGAACCTATGGCACTTGTACCACAGTGGGTGGTTTGTATCACTGAAAGCTCTAAAATGTTCACCATCACTGTCCTAGACCAATCCTCTGTGGATGTAGAGAGAAATCTCAACTGGCACAATACTGAGCACCGCTTGTAGACACCATTGTAGGCACTGTTTTAAATGTTACATAAAACCAAGCAAGGGACAACTAGATGGAAATACTACTTTTAGAAGGCAAATAAATCTAAAAATCAACATTCTATTTTCATGAAACTATCCATGAAGCAGACTTTTTAATTGGCAAGGACTCTCAAATCATAAGAAAATAATGAAAACATCTGCAATCAAACAGAATGTTTCCAATTCATAAACAACAAATGTCAACTTTATATCCTATATTAATGATCATTTAAAAAAAATCATGCAGGGTAGAATATTCAGAAATCAGCACATTAGAGAATGTGGAGGAGGGCCACACTGCAGAGTTGGGGCTTCTGTCGCATACTTACGGGGGCATCCGCCACCTGCGATGGCTGTGTAAACAGCTGAGTATTCAGACTCTCCCCTTCCCAGTGGTTTGAGCAGAAGAAGTTTCCCGCTTTATCAGTTGGAGATTCCACCTAAAAGGAAACAGGAAGTGCTTTGTTGTTTCCAGAACCACAGCTTACATGAAATACTGACTCTCAGGAGTACAATTCTGGCCAGTCTTTCAAATGTTCAGTGCCACATGAAAATAAATTCAAGAGCCATTGTGCCCAACACGCTGGAGCTGCTGCTTGCTAACAAGCTAACACTTTGATCCTTGCAGGTTACATTTTCTTTCTTTTCTACTATAAATTCCATTTCTCTCTGGTATCAGATAATGAGGGAACACAGCATTCAGGGTAACTTGATTCTGTGCTCCCGGGTCATGGATGCTTCTGTCTGGCTCATAATAAGCTATTTCTTATTCCTTAAAAAGAAGAAGGGAATGGTTCTGCCGCCTGCCTCGCAAGAGCAAGGACCCAAGTTCGATCCCCGGTACCAAAAAAAAAAAAAGGAAAAAAAGAGGAAAAACAAAAGGAAATATCTACCATCCATCTATAACCAGTGATTTTTAAAAACTAGAGTAAAAAGCGGCTGATCTCTTTTCATTTATTCTGCCCAAAGACAACAGAAGTGGCTTGGCTTCCCAAATGAAGGCTGCTGCAGTCCAGTAGTACCTTTTTTTTTGTTAACAGTAATGGGGCTTGAACCAAGGTGCTCTACCCTTGAGCCACTTCCAAGGCCTTTTTATTTTGAGACAAGGTCTCACTCAGTTGTCTAGTCTGGTCTCAAATTCGCAATCCTCCTGCCTCAGCCTCCGGATGGCTGAGATTACAGGCGTATGCCACCACACCCAGCTCTGGCAGCACCTTTTGACTGTGTCTTGTGTGAAACTATACTGTGAAAAACAATGCCAAGCACATCAAACTGCATGAAGAAAAAAAAAAAAAGGCATCAGGATCCACAGTTTATTCTTTCCAAGGGTCTCATGCTTACCTCTTGTTTGATTTTCTTTAGTAAGGGTGGTCCATTCTCTTGAAATTCAGTAACGATTCCAGATTCATCAGATTCCTGTTTGATCACATCCTGTAGGTCTTCAACTAGATGAGAGGGTGTTTGAGGCTGCAGGGAAGAGCAGACATTTTTGCATCAGAGGACAATGTCTGTCCTTACTAATAAACCAACTAAACCCAAAGACTTTTCCAGAACTTACTAGCATCTTCAGGGGACCATATTTAATTTCTTGGGCTGCAAGTGCATGTTTGAATGGTGTAGGAGTTCTCGGAGAACTTTCTAGGATTGACCTTTTGTTAGCTGGAGTTCTAAAACTTTAAAAAGGGAACAAGCGGTGGGTCAATATAAATTATATGCACCTCTTACATTACTCTATCAAGTTTAATATTTTTCCACTAAATACAATAAAGTCTGTCACTGATATGGAACTGGGTATGCTTATTAATCATGTGTATTGAGTAAAGACAAGACAATATGTGTATCACCTATCTTTGAATAGTTCAAAATATTATACCCCTAAGACTAAGAGCTCTAAAATGTTTTTCATCTTTCCTGAACAGTCCTAAAGGCACAGGTAGTGTTCCTAGGTCTGTACAATGATCATAAATATTGTGATGGCTAATGTCATTTACCAATCAACTTTATTCATTAAAATTGAGGCCCACACTACAAAATGTTATTAGCCTTTTAAAATTATTTTTTATACTCAAAATTTGTAAGAGCACATTTCTTTTAAAGGTTTCTCATAATTCATACTGATTTTTTTCTCTGCCATTTCTTTGAATAAGTTAAGCCTTTATCAAAGAAAAATGACTTAATCACCCCTTGGTGTCTAATGATACAAGATTTCTAGGCACGTCGAAAGAGGTCCTTATCTGTATATAAATTATAAAAGAAAAAAGTTTAAAAATATGAGCAAAGAACCATACTCAATCTTTTTTTGAAGCTTATAAGCAGAGAAGAAAGGAGGTTGAAAACCTTTTCAGTGAGAAGAAAAGTCCTTATTGAGTGAATAGACAAATTGGATGGAAACATTATATGAAAACTACCTCTACATACACAGGAAATTTAGGAGCAAGCTACAAAAGGTAATTTGTTTATCCTCTCTCCTTCTACCTCTAGATAGTTGTGACATTCCCAGGACAGACATATTCAGTGTGGAAATATACACAATACATATAAGTGAATTGGTAAAATTATATATACACTAATGGATCAGACATTTGGGGACTATCTTCCATTAATAAAATATAAATAAATAAGATAAATAGTTTTTTCTTGAATCAAAGACTTACATGGTATTTTCCTTTTGAGTTTTCACAGTCTGCTCTCTATGGAATGGTGTTGTAACAGTCAATTTGTGACCACTGAGAGGGGTAGAAGTTAAAGAAGGCACTTCCAAGTCTAAGTTTTCATGGTTACTGGAAGTGTTTAGGAACTGAATGTAGGGAGAAAGAAAAAAATTACTTAGATTAAGTGGCAATTCTTTGTTCAGCCCAATTTAAAATCACATCTAGATAACAAGCAAGTATGTTTTACTGACCCATTACACAAAATAATAAAGATGTTAACAATTAGATGGTATTGGAGAGGGCCTTATTTTACTTCAATTGAGTATACAAAAAAATCAACAGACATAACTGGAAAAATGTTTTAAAGTGTCAAGCTATCTATTAATTTCAATTATTTGGATACTTTAGGAACACATATCTGACAAGTATAATGATTTCCAAGCCTTAAAAAACACATTATGAAATAAATATACTGTATGGCAAAAAACTAAACTATTAAAACATTATGGCACAACTCAAAAGAGCCCATGTTGAAATAAAAAATTATCTTCCTTAGACATTTGTTCATCATCCATCCTCTCCCTAAACATTTCCACTTAAAGATGGATAATAATCTTTAAGTTTTCTAGTTGCAATCCAAATGTTATACAACTATAATTTGGTCCTTTCCTACCCAGGGTCAGTGAATCACATAATAAATGAACAAAGAGGCAGAAAACATGTTAAAATTTTAAAAGGAGGGAATCAGAAGGGAGAAGAGGAAGGGACAGAAATGTTAAACTCTAGTGTGGAAGGAAATAAAAGCATATCTCATGCAACTATCTTCCAAACCACCAAAAAGTTGAGAGAGAATTACAGCAAAATCATTAGCCAGCCTGCAGCCAGGCAATGACAGCCTCAGCTAGATGCAGCACCAGCATGAAATCAGTGTGGGGAGCAGTAATTAGTCATTTGTTCCAAAGGATTAGTTTCTAGATTATTAAGGCTAGGGTGTCTGTTGAAAATTAGTAACAGCTGTGCAGAAACTGTGCTCTACCTGTGAGGGAGAGAAGGACAGGCTTTTGACAGGGGAAGGCTTGGGAGCTGAACTGCTGACGTCAGCAAAGAGGAAGCAGCTAGAGCCTCCAGTGGCTAAGGGGCTGGCCTGGCCCTGCTTTTTTCGAAGGATGACCAGTGGAATTGTGCTGGGCCTTGAAGGAGGGAAGGCCTTGGGTGAGTCAAGTGAACCCTTGCCCAACATGCGTTTGTTCTCCCTTGGGCTAGGCTCTCCTGCAGGTCTAGGCCCCTTGCCCTCTGTTTGCTGAAGCTGGAGGGCTTTGCCTGTGTGATGTTGGCTAGGTGCAAAAGCTGCTTCTTCAGAGAATTCAAAACTGCTGATATCGCACCATGCTGAAGAATCCTGAAACAATGTGGGAGGCACAGAACTTTGAGATGTGCAAGGTGTGTGCTATTGTCACCTGAAATAGCACTGAGCAAGAGATGCTAAATGCAAAGACGACATCAGCCCATTTGCTGGACTTCTTCCAGCTCCAAGAATAACAGTTGTTCTGTTACCCTGTATTAGAGGGATCCATGAGCTGCCTCCAGGCTGCAATCTGCAGCAAAGGGAAAACCTTTCTAGATGGCACTAAGGCAATGTCCATCCTCTGCCCAACAGGGATGTAAGAAATGTTTTCTTAACCTAGAAACCAAGGAAATGAAGTGAGTGTCTGCTGAGGCGGTGCTGAGCTCAAATTTGTTTCCCTAAAGATGATTTTATTTCTATGAACCAGCGGGACCAGTAATCAATGCTCAGTATTTTGTAGAAAAAGTCATATCCCACCAATGAAATATTACTTCCAATACACCGAGAGCTTGCTTTAAGCTCCAAGCAAACATAATTCTTCATGTGCTATCCACAAAAGGAAAGCAAAATTCAAGTTAAGCACAAAGAACTAAGCAAAATGGAAAATTAGTTACAGTAACTTAAACACCATTCCCAGAACCTAACTTCTACCTTGTAAGCCATCCACCTATTTAAAAAAAAAAAGTACGCCCTTTGAAGGAAAAGTGTAGAAAGCTGCTGTTGTCTCTACAGCTTCTAACATCAGATCTCTTAAAAAACATTCACTAAGACTAAAATCATACTTTTACCTTTACATGAATCGAAGCCAAGAACATTTGCTACAGAACATGGCAAGGATTTACAAAATGAGTTCTAATTCCTTCTCCAGAAACATTAACGTGCGTTAACAATTCTACTTACAGAATCTATAAACTGGAGTGTTTCTGCAAATTCTAAGAGGTTCTTAACATTATCCAGAATGGTGCCCTGGTGGACGATCATGCACCTCGCAGGTGAGGCACTTTCTTCAGGTAGGGAGCTGGGATCCACCGGCAGAGATGGAGTGGAGTGGTGCTCTCCCAGACAGGAAACAGGTGCACCATCTCCATGAGGTCTGCTGTGGTCGGCAATGGAGGTGCTGTGCCACCCGGGGTAGCTGCATGTGTGGTTCTGTGTCTGAGGAAGGGGGGGAGGCAGGGTGGAGAAATAAAGAGAGTAGGGAGAAGGAAGAAGGAACTTAGCAATGATGTTGCACAAGGTATCAGATGCTGTTGGAGGAAAGATAAAAGTAGTTGCATCATCCAGAACTTATGCCTGTGAGACAGTTGTCAAGATGTTTCCTTTTAGTCAATGCAAGCTGATGCTTCTGAAAAGTGTCCTGGTTTGTACCTACATGATTGATTACCTTAATATCATTTTGTTAAAATTTCAAATCATGGGACTATGCATCAAAGTGCAAAATTTTCATCTGAGTGTCTTAGAAATCCACTTGCATATAATTTCCAAAAGGTCCATCAGTGTTTGCTGTGAATTAAGAATTGTCCTATTTGCATCCTAATCTACTAACATGCTAGAGGGTTCACGAGCTAGAGTTGCTTTTATCTGCACATTGTTGCTTCTACCCTTTTCCAAGGCCACAGATTGCACTGATGCAGCGAAGGGCTGCCAAATCGACGTGGTTAGGAAAGCAGAAGAGCAAATTAACAGAAGCCTCCTTACAGCATGACCACGCAACAGGAGAAATTGCAAAACATCAACTAAAGTTAAAAAGTGGTCGAACTACCATGTGCACATAATCATTTTATTATTTAGCAAGGAAGAAATTTATCCCCAAGAATACCTACTGGGTATCACTTCTCTTTTATTCACTTTCTTGGTTAACTACAAATGCTAGCAAGTACAAGCTGCTTTCCCAGTTTGCTGCCGAATCACTAAAAAAGACGTCAGAATTCCATAATGGCCGATACAGCTTTCGTGAATGCAAACAAAAGACAATCATTAATCTTTTTATGCAGAAGTGGTATAAATATATAATATTTACATGCATACACTATGTATCCAATCATGTTTGAGAGTATAAAATAAAAATATAGGTCAAGAAGACAATAGAAAAAACAGGCACTATATAAATGTATAGCTTTGTAAACAAAATACGGATTTTTCACTAATTCTATCTTTGCTAGTCTTTGAATTGATTACAGTCCCGGAGGAAAAAAATGGCTGCTAATGCAATGGATGCTGTGTTTCTCGTGCATCACAAAAAGACTACTTCCATTTGAATACACATTTTGATAACAACTGTATTTTATTATCAGCAACTTCTGGTGTTTAAGCATTTTTAATGGATATATAGTGCTTTGGCTGGTGTAATATTTAGAAGACAGGAAAAAGGATAGTGAAAAGTGACGGAGTAAAGCTGCAACCCCCACCCAAGGACCCGGTGACATGCTTACTGGTAATGCCTGCTGTCCTTTCAGCTCATTCTCAGTGGACATTAGGAGCAACTCTAATTCCTTTATTCGCTTTTCTTTTTCGGGGTCTTCATCATTATAGTGTCTCTGGAATTACAAGTTAAGGGAAGAAAAGGCAAAACTCTGATCGGAGGCTGTAAATACGATGCCTGCAGCTTGAAGTCTTCCCAAACCACTGAGAGCCCAAAGAGCTTCAGCATGAAGCCAGCACCAACTTAACTTCACCACCAGAGAAAACTTTCTGAATGTTATTTTGGACTGAAGGCAGCGATGGGAAATCTGAGGCAAGAGTGGGTACTGACTGATGAGTTCTTTCAACTTACAACACGAGAGCTTCAAAAAATTCCTATCCCCGGTACCAAAAAAAAAAAAAAAAGTCCCCTGCAAACTCACTCCAGGGGCCAAGCTTGGTAGCTTGGTAGATCGCTGTACTCCACCCTCTCTTCTAATGGTCAGGTGAAAATAAGTATTTAGATGAAATACTTTGAAGCATTTCCTAAAAGTGGCGCCTTGTTTAGCTAATGAGCTTCTTTACCATGTGATCTCACCTGAATGGCTGCCGCAGCTGGCTGAGGGACATTGACTATATTTACATGTAACGCTACAGGATATGGAACGTGGCTGGAGACCTAGATTGAAAAGCAAAACAAAGGCCAAGTCATTGATAGTTACATATGCTTTAGGGGATTTGGCTTCCTGAGGTGGTGTTCTGGGACTGAGGGAAAAAAGTACTTTACTGATAAAATTCACTAAATAATAAAAAAAAAAAAACTAATTTGAAATTCAGCCAAGCCTTTAAAACTGGCAAAATAGCCAAAGCAACAGAGTGAAAGAAATTTAAAGTACTGATCTGTCCTGACAAGAAGCATTCCTTACAGAAAAACACAATGGAGAATATAATCTTAAAATATATTTATAATATATGAAAGAAGTTTCAGTGGAAAAACTGATGGTATTAGCTGTCTGTAACTAAGATTATTTTTCTTGGAATAATTATGAGTTTTAATACAAAGCACAGAACCTTCTATGATAATTCATTCACCTGTCCTTTCTGTCAAGTCTGTAGTCAAATCCATGAAACAGATAGAGAAAAGTAAAAACTATTTATGAATATGTTTTGTATAACATTTGCATATGAGCTCTGTGTTATTGGGTAAATTTTATCAAATATTATTGTTAGTTCTGAGATTAATGTCTCTTGATTTTTTTTACTCTTTATGCTTCTTTCCTACTCACTATAAATCATTTCTCTAGTTATAAATGTCTAGAAATGAGGAAGGAATCCCACCAATCCAAGGAGGAAAAAAGAAGGCATCAGAGAATCAGCCTCACAGCTCTGCTCACAACTGAGGATGAGACATTCCTGTAGTCCCAGCACTCTGGGAGGCTGAGGCAGGATGATCATGAGTTTCATCCCAGTCATCCCCGTCTGGACAATTTGCCGACTTAGCAAGACCCCGTCTCAAAATAACATATGGGCTAGGGATGTAGTGCAGTGCAAAGGCCCTGGTTCAGTCCCCAGTTCCACATACACAAAGAAAGCTAAACATGGAATGAATAAAAGTACTTCTGCTAGATCCCTACCATAAATGAACTTATAGTCATTCACTGAATTTCAGTTTCAAACTAGTATCTCCTCTTTAAATGTAATATTACATTTATTTTTCCATTTTGGAAGATAAAAATATTAGACCGCAAATGTTTTCTCCTTTCTCCCACTTTTCCTTAGCAATAAAGTAAATTTATATTTAAAAGATAATTTCAGGACTGGGGTACAATATGTAGCTCAGTGGTACAATGCTTGCCTAGCATTTGTGAGGTCTTAGGTTCAATCCCCAGCATGGCTACAAAACAAAACAAAATCTTAAATTTAAACCGGATTTGGAGCACCAAGTTAGAATCAAACAGTTTGGATTGTACTCAGCACTACTTCTCTGAGCTATGTAACCCTGAACAAATCACTTACAATCCTCATGTCCAGATCTATAAATCAGGGATAATCATATCTAGTTCTGTCTCCTTCAAGTGTATAGGTGAAGATCAGTCATGATCATGCTTATGAAAGCTCTCTGAAAGTGTTCAGCTGCAAAGCATTGCTGCCTGGAGCTCAAATAACCATCTCTTTCAGTCTAAATTCTCAGGAATGGCTTACATTTTGTGCTTCAGAAATGTGGTAATAGGAATAGTCATTGTTAACCGAGGGCTGCCCAGTTGGAGGGAGTTGAGAAGAAGGTGGGGCATGAGCAAAACCCATCAAATGATTGTTCTTCTGGAAACTTGTGGCCACTGTTGGCTGGCTGGCTTTGGGAGACTCCTGAAGATAACCTTCCTGTTCCACCTTCCGACGCATTGTGGAATTCCAGTGGTTCTTGATAGCATTATCAGTTCTGCACACAAATACATCACATAAAAATTTTACAAACAAAAAATTCAATTCCAGTTAGAGGTAACTGACAAAAACTGTTTCTAATAGAAATCTTTTCTTTAGGTCCACTAACAGTCGTCTTCTCTTTTTAACTGTTTTAATCTTTTCCACCTTCTAAAATCATGCAGTCCCTATTGCCTAACTGAAAATCCATAGGTTTCTCTTACTTACATAATCTGGAATATATGGAGTTTTCTGTAAATTCTGCTATCTTTCACCATTTTGTTTCCTTGGTGAAGGAGTATTTTCAGTACAATAACACTCGATGTTAATTCTGACCATTTGTGGTACAAAACACTAATACAGCTTGAAAATTCTGGCTTTCCTAAAACAATTTCTTTTTTGAGTGTGGGATAGCAAGGCCTAGACACCACAACAGGGATTCATAAAGTCTGGGAATGACAGCAATGCTACCTCATTGTCCACCCTTTATTTCTTGAGCACGAGTGAGAAATTTTGAGTAAAAAAATCCTCCCACCTTTGGAAAACCAATCCATTATTCTTATAAACAGACAGAGGTGAGAATGGGAACAAAAAAGATCCCAAAGGAAAAGATGCTAAAACTGCAAAGCACTTTTACTAAAACCTTTCCATTCTCAGGAAAAGTTTCTCAATGCAAAAAAAAAAAAAAAAGAAACAAACAAACAAACAACCCCCCACCCCAGCCCCCAAAAAACCATTTTAAGCCCCCTTTTACTGTTTCCATGGGGGTGGGGAATTTCTGCTAAAGAAAGAGGAAGTTTAATCAGTTGCCCCCTTAATTTTGTGAAAATTAACAGCATGTCCTTACAGAGCAAATGGGAAAAAGGCCTGCTTTGACCAGCCTCTTGAATTTTCGAAGCTTTTACTGAACCACAAGGGAGGAAATGCTTTGGGGCATCACAAGAAAACACTATATAAGCCATCTTCGAAATGACCCTTTCTCTGCTTTTGGATTAAGAAAGCCAAGAATTAAAATATCCTTAATATTTTCTATCTTAAAATTTGTAGTAAACGTATTTTTCCAAAATAGACAAAAACCATTGTACACTACTATATAAGGAAGGAAAGCACGACACACATGGGCTTCCACAGTTGTCCTTCACAAGGTTATTTTCTTGCCAGGCTCATTGAAAAAGAAAGCATTCACTGACATTGTTTAAAAATGCGGAAGCAATATATTATTTCACTATTCAAAGAAAAAAAAATTGTCAAGTGGTGTAATGAAACGAATGCAGGTTTTCCTGCATTCCTGCATTTCCTGCATTAATACCAAAATGGTAGCTGGTCCTTGAACCAGCTGGATAGACCAAGACAAACTCTTTGTCCTTAGTTTTTTCCTATGTTTAGAGTCCCATAGTCTACAAAAGTGCTTTAATATTCTTTTGACGTGGGCCTAACACTGGCTCTATGAAACAGATCATTACCCAATTTGCAAATGAGAAAACTGAGGATGAAGGAAGTTAAAAGACCTGGCCCAGGCTGGAGATTTAGCTCAGTGGTGCTGCCGCCTGCCTCGCAAGCTCAAGGTCCCAAGTTTGATCCCGGGCACCAAAAAAAAAAAAACAAAACAAAACTTGGTGCTTCACAAATTTAGCTTTGTGCAGTGGTAGTATCGTAGCCAATGAGGTTTATCTAAGGTGCAATTATTGCTAATTAAAAGACCTGGCCCACAGCTCACCACTGAATAAATCCAAAAAGCCCACAACCAGGTAAACTCTAAAATCTCTTCCAGTTGTAGGAGCTATAGATCTCTTAGCTAATGAAACACTAACAACTGATGGGATATAATTTATTCATACATTTAAAACAGAATGTTCAATACCCACTCCCTCGTTCTTCCCAATCCATATACTTTTTGACATGGTATTACCGTCCAGGCAGTAGCTTTGCGATTTCTGCCCATCTGTTCCCCAGTCTCTTGTGTGCCTGGTAAATAATTCTGTCTTCCTCTTCTGTCCAGGAGGTTTTCTTAACTTCTGGATTCAAGTGGTTATGCCACCTCTCCCTACATTGTTTTCCAATTCTCCCTTTTAAGTGCTTGGCAATAACAGACCAACGTTTCGGACCGTATTTCTGTACAAGCTCTATCACCTTCAGATAAACACAAAAATAACCTGTGTTTTAATGTTATAGAATGAGTCAGTGTAATCATCCTTCAGTGTTACAAGAAACTTTTGGAAACTTCTAAATATCTGCTTTCAGTTTTTGGAAATATGGCAAGGAGCTCTTTACTTGCTGTTTGCATGCTTTATTTGCATCCTCAGGTTGGGGAACATCTAAACAGATATATTTTGGGAATATTCTTAACTATAGTTCACACATCTATGAAGACAGAACTTACTCTCTGATCTTCTTCTTTGGTCCAAGGACCCTTGATGAGCTCAGGGTTTAGAACTTTCTGCCATCGATGTTGGCACTGCACATCTGTCCGATTCTAGACAAGTATGCACCATCACAAAGATAGGATGTGAGAAGCACATGAAGGTGTTATTGAATATGAGCCACACATGGAAAATATGCAGTGAAAACATTCAAGAACATTTAAAGGCATGTATAAGAAATCCATCTATCTCTCCTTATAGGCTAAAAACAGAAAAAAAAAAATCAAAGTTGCGCATAAAATTAGAAGCTCTGCCTCCTGAGGGAAATAGTGCTGCCACATGAATGAAAGAAATCTTAAATTGCACAAGTGCCTGTCAATTTAATTTAACCTCAGTCTGTTGCTTGTAGAAATACCTAAAGGATCTAAGACCTGTTAGAGATTCCATACTGTCAGGCTTCAGTAAAAACCCACCCCAAAGGACTAAAGTTTGCTTCCTATGCAAACCCAAATATATTCTTTAATTCAGGACCACAAGTATTTATATTGCAGAAGGAGCCAGGATGATAAAAGATAGGCCCTTCTTTGTAGGAGCTTAGACTCTTATAAGAAGGAAAAGACAAATATATAACTGTAACAGAAGGCTGAATTTGATTCATATGAAGTCAAAGCAAAATGCTACTGGGGTAAGGAGAAAAGCATCCCATTAGGAGGAGAAACTGTGTACTTAGAAGTCCAAAGGAGCTCTTGAGGATGTCAGAAATCTTAAAGAGTGACACAAAGGGACAACATTTAGGTGAGAGCTCCAGAAATAAAAGCCCAGAGGAGGGAAAGGAGAAATGAATTCAACCAAACCTGCTTGTGGAGAGGAAGAAGGCATCAGTGCAGGACCTGTCTGCTGGGGCCATATAGGAGGGCCTTTTTGGACTGCTGGGTCAGGGCAGTTTACTTGATTTGTGAGATTCAAAGACACCATTGTTAGTTTTGAAAAGATAAGGTATAGCTTCATTTTAGGATGTGCCATCTGCCAATAGGATTTTGGATGGATGAAAATGTGGAAAGCTACAAGTGGGAATGCTGGTTAGGAAGCTGATATGAGAGGCCATGGAGCCTAGCCCATGGCCCAACCACGGGAATCAGAAGGATGAGAGGGGCCACAAAGGAACTCCAGGGTTCATGGTAACTGCTTGGGTGTGGGGGACAGAGGAATGGGGCAAGTCAAAAAGCACTCTAGAATTTTGAATCTCGGTGCTAAAAATATGGCTACTGATGAAGATGGGAAAGTTTAGAAGAGGCTAACTAGGGGAGAATGTCAAGTTTAATCGCCTACCATGTAACACATCATCAGAATGCTAATCTGTATTATCCTAATAAAGCACAAGACAAAACAAGAAGCAACTGCTTTAAAAACATTGTCAAAACCTTTTAATAATCGATTTAGAAACCCCAATTATAAGTTTCACAAAAAAAATATAAATTATGGGTGGGACATTTTTCCCCCCTATTTCTTATATGTGAGCAAATATGTAATATCTTAATAATCTCTCCAGGAATATTTTACTTAAATCTTTAGGAGGAGCTTTTCTTTTATAAAAAGAAAAAAAAATTACTAACTTACCGGGAGATAATTGGCAATAACTTTCCAGTCATCTGTTCCATTCTGTTCCACCAGCTTCTTTAGTTTTTCATCCTAAGACATTTAAAGATAGTCCTAGGGTATCAGTCTCTCACAGAATAATTCTGTTCAAGTTATAGTGAACAAGGGAACCTACTGCATGATCTAATCTGAAAAAAATCTCTTAAAATTATTCAGTTAGTAGATATTAGTATTTTGGTTTAGAGCATATATTTAGTCAGACTAGAGGTTTTAATCTTAGATGTTGATTAGTTATATAAGTTTGGGAGTATCATTTTACCTTTCCATACTTGTGTACTGTTATCTGTAAATGGCAATTCTGATATCAACAGGGTTATTTGAGGATTACATGAGGTAATTATGCAAAACATTTATAATAATATTAAGTGTTTAATGTATGGCAATCGTTAAGAGTTTTACTTGGTGGGAGAAAAATAAATTCTTATGCTAGACTTAGTAGCCATCTGGCAACAGATAAGATCTTGAGCAAGAAACAGAATCTTAGGCTGGGGATTTAGCTCAGTGGCACTGTGCCTGCCTAGCAAGCGCAAGGTCCTGAGTTTGATCCCCAGTACCAAAAAAAAAAAAAAACTAGAATCTTTCCAAGTAGTTCAACCTCTTTCTATATAAAAAAGAAGATAGGGCTGGAGATTTAGCTCAGTGGTTCTGTTGCCTGCCTTGCAAGCTCAAGGACCCAAGTTCGATCCCCAGTATACCCCCCAAAAAAAGAACCTTTTAAACATAAACTTTAAGGCATGTATACTATGATAAAAATCATGGAGTTTTTGTATCAGTGTATTCACAGTTTAAATGAGATCAAAAGTATTAGAACACAAAAGACACTAAACGTTCATGGGCAACTGGTTCTTTCAGTTGATATGCTGTTCACAAATAACTTTCTACATGTTTTTCTCATCCTTCTGCAAAAGTAGCATTCAAACACAATGAAGTTTCATGGCACAATACAGACACAGGAACTGGGAAACCAGGGTTAACAACAGAACTTCTAACATCCTTAAGGATCACCCAAGTGCACAATTTTTATAGGTAAAATATGCACTTCCTCTGTGCCTCCCTGGGAATCCTGTCTGCTGTCAACAGTGATTCTAGTTTAAATGAAGCAGAGCACAATGAAACTGAAGGAGAGTTGTTACCACTGATTCTAACATGAAATACTCTAAAATTAGTTGCAAAATGTTTTGAGAACATTAGAAAGAAAGACATTTTTCCTCACGCATTATTAATTTTGCTTCTAAGGGATTTTTCTATTCCTACAAGGACCAAGGTTTTGAGAAGCCAGCAAGAAATGGTGAGATGTAGAAACACCTCCACCCATTACTGGATGCTTCCAGAACAAGCCTTTATGCATATGGCTCTGCAACACATTATATAGCAAGAATACTAAACAAATACATTAACACAAGAGGAGTTCTATGAGTGTTTGGTTTTACTTTTTTTTTAAATAGTCATTCATTTATTCAGGGAGCATTTATCAATATCCTACTTGAAGCAAGTAATTCTGGGTTCAGGGAACACAAACAGAAGACATTTAGCCCCACCCTCAAGAGACTTGCCATCTACTGGGAGAGACACACATGTCACAGGAACAATAAGGCAGAACATGCTCTCAGTGGCATGGGAACCCAGGAAGATGCATCCATCACAGTCAGAGGAAGCCAGCCATGGCTCACAGGACAGATGATGCCTTCATAGGTAGTGAAGAGGTAGTAAGAGGTGGTGTGGCTTATGAATGACTAGGCAGCGGGAGACAGGTAAGGCATAAGGTGAAAAGGAGAGGACATTCAAAGAACCACAAGTAATTTAGAAGTAGATGGTACAGTGATCATGTGGGGCAGTGGTGAGAGGTGAGTGTACTGGGTAAGTGGGCTAGCACAGGCTCTCCAAGGCCCTACGACAGGAATTTTGGTTTTTTTGTAAATTACGCAGTCTGGTTTTCTCCATGTTTTGATCAAATGATTAGTTACCTCTTCCCTGGTCCACCTAGTTTTCCCCAAGTGACGTTTTCCAGACTTGGGAAGTAGCCCATCATAGTCATGGTCACACATCTCAATGTCTTCATCATCCTCGTCACTACTGTATATGCTGTGGAAATAAGAATGGGCACACAAGGGCTGAAACAAGAGGACTTAAACTATTGGGTTACAAAATCCCACCAAAACTCTCCAACAAGTTTTTCAAAGGCTATGAAGATAAAACTTTGGAAACCCGCACAGCAAGATTGTTTTCTGCATTCTGTTGCTGTAGTATTATAAACTGGTTCTGCTGTTATTGGTATCCACAGATACAGCAAAGGATCTGGCACTTTCCTGTGGCTCTGCATGTTTAAACCTGCTGTTGCTGTTAGGCCAGTGACAAGTTACACATATGGCAACCTTCCAACCAATCAGGGTTTAAATTTAAAACTTAATGTTAAGGCCAAGAAAAAGAACAAGTACCCACGTCCTGTATATAAGTGCACACTCAAAATCTTTGGCATATGTCACATTGTTTAAATAATATTTCCCAAACACAATAAACAAATCAGTAAGTTATTCCAGTGGGGTTGGTGCTCTATTGAAATTTTTTAAATTTGAGAAATAATACATCCAATAATATAGTGACAGCCATCCTTTAAAGATTAGAAGATTAGGAGAATCTAAGAGACAGGTATTTTAAAATCTGACAAAGGATAAGACCTCAAGTAACCCAAGTGTTTTGCAATTAACATAAATACCAAATTCTTCAAAACTCTAGGCTTGGGTGATCCGACTTGTGGCCCTGTTTATAATATTCAGTTTCCAGAGTAACTACATGAATAATCAGGCCATTTGATAGAATCCTACTTTTTTATTTCTTCTGTCTCTGACTGAATGGTGTTTAATATCTTAAAATGTACCTAATTCAAAACCTAGGGATCCCCCCCAGAAGAAATCCACTGTTTTTAAAAAAAGCTTTTTCTTTTACCTAGTTGAGTGAAACTATGCATTTTGATGACTTCTGAAGTAACTCTAGGGCTGGGGATGTAGCTCAGTGGTGCCGCACCTGCCTGGCAAGCACGAGGTCCTAAGTTCGATCCCCAGTACCAAAACAAATTGAAAAATAAAAATACAGTAACTCTATGCTTAAAATGGTTTATTAGTCATATACTGAATATATGAAAGTGATTTCAGTTTATTTTTACTTATAATTTTCCTTGTAAAACAAGATATGAAAAATTATGGAATATTAGAAACATCACTAAAATTTATCATTGTAATATTAGTAAACCCATGAAACTAAGGTCAATTAAAAATAACAGCATAAGCCAAGAATGGTGACACATGCCTGTAATGTTAGCACTCTTGGAGGCTGAGGCAGGAGGACTGCAAATTCAAGAACAGCCTGGGAAACTTAGCAGGCCTTGTCTCAAAATTTTAATAAATAAATAAGGCTAGGGATGTAGTGCAATGTAAAAGCCCTGAGAACAATCCCCGGCATAAATAAAAATAATAAATAATAATGGCATAAAGTAATATCATAATGCAAATGATTATTTTTAAAGAGGAAATTTAGATTTATAATAAGTTTTGTTTTCTCTAATCCACAAGTGTATATTACAAACCACCTACAAATCAAACAAAAGTGCTTACAAAAGTCCTGAACTGGGGTTCTTAAAATTTAAAACCATCATTTTGAGCAACCATCTGATGGTCCAGGATGCACGGTGACTGGATATGATCTGCACTTAAAATACCACCACCAAAAACAACAACCAATAAAACCCCCACTAAACTCTATTCATTGTCTGTAATCATTTTTCATTCCGTGTCTATCCTTTAAAACAAGAGCCTATAGTTGTTGGGCAGTAAAGAACTTATTAATAACAACTACAATACTTTCCCTTTAATGTAAAGCACAATATAATAAAATAACAACAAAGCTACTATGAGCCAAGAGCTGTACACATCTTTTGAAAAGTGGACAGAGAACTCTTTAGGAAGTCCCCAAATGAAGTAGCCTCTTACGAAGGATCAGGGATACCAAGAAAAATCGAAGGAATCTGAAAGTGGAGACATAGCTTCAACTCAAATTAACCTTTTAGGTTTGGCTAGGTCTGGAGATCACAATTCTAGAACTGTGGGCGACATTTTCCAAATTAGTAATCGGGCACCTCCCTCCTAGTAACAGCTTAGCCTAGGAACGAGCGACACAAGCAGCGGCCCACAGGGGGCAGCCAACATCAGGCGAGAATGGACAGGAGGAATCAGCAGGACCAGGGTTCTGGAGGCAAAGGTGCCAGGGCTCGTCCTGCCTCCACCTAACTTCGTGACTTGGACAAATCACTTCCTCTGTCTTGGGACATTGGTACCTCACCCATGCACAAGGGCCTGGATTCTATTTCTAAGGTACTTTCCAGCGCGCCCAAATGATGCTTCCATGTCTTTCGTACCTCTTTAAAACTTAAGCTGAGCCACAGATGTGCAAAACCAAGGTTTTGGCGAAAACGTGGTGCGAGACTTCTGCAAGTCCTGAAGGGACTGCGAGGGCAGCAAGTGAGTCCAGGGCTGCTCCCTAACGGCCGGCCTGGCACGGGGCTCGCCTTTGAGCTGCGCATGCGATTGCCATGCTCTACGGCTTTCTGGTCTCCTGAGTGGCATGATTAATTTCTACTGCGGACCTGAAATAACTTTTCCTTTATCTTCACTGACAAGATCTCAGACCCAACAGTCAAAGGACTTTCAAAGGCTGATTTCAGGCTCGATGCACTCGACTCCTCCACCTGCTAGACCTGGTGTGGTTACAAGACTACAACTATGAATATTACCTTCTGTCAAGGAAACAAACCGTGCAAAGAAACGATAAAGAAAAAAAAAGTGCTGGGGGGGGGGCGGGTCGCGGAAAGAGGAGGAGAGCGGGAGGAAGTGCCTCGTGGCCGCTACTGTGATTCTAGAAAAGGGGTTCAGACTCATTTCGCTGACCTGGTTAATAATCCCTGCCGAGTTGACGCTTGCCCAGCAAGAAACGGCTCGGAGCCCGCAGCCGGGTTTCTCTTCCTCCAGAGCCGGGTTCAAGGCTCCCGCCCCTCCCCGCCGGGCTACCTGAGAGCTGCAGGGAACCTGCGCGGCCCCGCCCCGCGGGAGCAGTGGAGACCTGGGGCGCAGAGCCTCGCCGCTCCCTCCCAGCGCCCTCCTCCTGCTGCCAGTTTCAGCTCGCCACCAAACAGGTGACCCCAGCACTCTCCAGTTAAGTCTCAAAGGCGAAAGGTGAAATCTTTGAAGGGGCGGCACCTGGGCTCGGAGCCGCCGGCCCCAGGCGAGGCGTAGGGAGCCAATGTCCCCCGAAGTGGCCCCCTGTTTCTCCGCCGCCCCACCAGGCCGAGGGGTCGCTCCCGGCCCTGCACAGCCAGGCTCCGGGTGCTGCTGCAGAGCCCACGCCCACGCTCACTGAAACTTCCCAGCGCCTCTTGGGGACCAGTGCCCGCCGGTGCAAAAAAGCAAATAAGTACGCGAAAATCAAACAACCCGAGGAAAAGCAGGTGGACTGCTTCGCCTCCACAGACCTTCCCCAAAGCCTCTAGGCGAGGGTCTGTCGGATCGCCCGGCCAAGGCAGCCGGAGCAGGGCGCAGGGAGGAGCGGCCGTGTCCACGTGTGCGTGCCGCGCCAGGACCTCTCGCCCAGGGCAAAGGCCCGAGGCGGTTGCGTGCCAGTTGCACAGCAGCAACCAGGTATGCTGCAGGCCTTGGTCCCTTTGCCCCGAGTGGCGACGGCTACGGCCACCGAGCCAGCGCCTGCACCCGCCGCTCGCAGGGAGCCCCAGCGTGTCGAGTCCAGGAAATCCAGGGGCCAGTGGAAGCTGAACTGCCAGCAACTGACAGTTCGGATGAGTATTTCCCTCGGTCTGCGCTCCTTCCCAATCGCGTGGCCAAAATGTAAGGGGATCTCTCACCCATCATGCTGGCGAGCCTTCCCAAGTGCGGTGACAGGCGCGGCGCGGGCGCGCGTGGGTGCGCGTGGGTGCACATACAGTGTTCGCAGTAGAAATAAAAGCCTCCTAGAGAATAATGGTTCGAACCTTCCAACTTAGGGTTTGAAACAATTTGAAAACCATGTTCGTCCCCCAAAATCTTCAGCCGCCTGTCAGCTGCCACGCTTCCGTGCCTCCATAAAGAATGAATGAAATTTAAATGAACTACCTGCAGCTACTAAACAGTCCGGCATTTTTCCCTACGTCTGCCATATGCTCTGCGCTTCCAAGTCCAAACATATCTCAGTGCATCCAGCAATTAGGCTGCGACTCCCTCGCCGACACCCGCGGCATCAAGCCAGGCACCTGGTGGGCTCCCTGGGGCGGGTGGGCACCGCTCTACTCCCCGGCTGGAACAGGCTGCCTTTTCCCCTCTGCGGAGAAAGGGATCCCCGTGCAACTTGCAAAATGAGCCGCAGGACATGCTTCCCAGCGTCCCGGTACGTTTCCCGCAGACTCCCATTCATCTGGCTCTCCAGCGGTTTCTGCGGCCCAGGCAGGGGCTCCGGGTCCTCGCAGGATCTGACAGCCCCGCACAAGATCCGGGAACGAATACCCACCTGCTTCCAGGCGCCCAGCGCCCCGCGCGCCCCGCCCTCGGCCGCCCGCCCGGACCCCCCGTTACCTGTGCCGGGGTCTTCGGGCCATGGCGCGGCGGGCGCGGGGCTCCTCCGAGAGCCGCGGGGACCGCACCGGCTGCTGCCTCCCGCCGCCCGCCGCCTCGCCTGCCTCCCTCCCCGGCTGCGCCGCGGCTCTCCGCACCGCCGGGGCGAAGTTTCTCAGGAGAAAGAGGAGGAGGAGGAGGAGGTCACGGAGGAGGAGGAGAAGGAGGAGGAGGAAACAGGTTGATATTAAAGTGTAAACTCTGTAAACAGAGATGCCATCAAACAAAGAGCCTTGGACACTCCCCCTCCCGCCAAATCTGGCGCCCCTGCAGTGCGCACGCGCCCTGCCCGCCGCCTCCGCGGTCGCCCTGGCTGCAGCCCGCGCGACCGCCGGGTCTCCGGGCCGTCGTTCCAATTCGGCTCTCGCGCCGCCGCGCGGCTCCTGGCGCGCCTTGAGACGCAGGCGGCGCGCGGGCGCAGCGCCCAGGCCGGGGAGGGGTGGCCGGGGACCGCAGCGGCGCCTTTTCCTGCGCAAACCCCGCTCCCGGGCCGCGGAGGCGCGGGTCTGACGCCGCCTCCCCTCCTCCTGGGGAGCGGCCCCGGGGCGCCCCGCTCGGCGCGCACCCGAACTTGAGCCCGCCGCGCTCTGGCTCACTGGGCGGGGGTGGGGAGGGGGAAGCGCCCGTTTAGGGGACTGGATTTCGGGCAGGGTTGAAAACAGCCCTCTGTAGATAGAGGAATTGGGGAGGAGGTTGAATAGAGGATGGGATCTATTTTTTTTTAAAGGTGTTTGGCTAGGTCTTTTTTTACATTAAAGAACATCTTCAATTTACTTGTTCATGACAAAGGATACTTAAATTCGCGTGGAGCTGTGGCTATCAGCCTTCGCCTATAAGGACCGCCTGGCCCAGCTTTCGCTCCCCTCTGGGCTCCTGAAGCCCACAAGCCATCGTCGTCTTGTCACATGCCTTTCTTACCCGGGCACACTCCCGGCCCCACCTACCCCGCCCCGCGCGGGCGGTGCCCACCACGCTCCTCTGCCCCCCGCGTGGCGCGCCCCGGATCGCGCACCTGCAAAAGTCCACGGACCCCAAACAGCCCGCCCCCAGGAGAACGCAGGAAATCTCACGTTTGCAGCAAGGTTTTTAAAGTTAAATACTGATGACCGAGGTCAGTGTCCGTGGTTAGTGTAATTTGGAGGCTCGATTTTACCAGCTTGCAAGTGAGCAAAGACTTTCATATTGGTTTACCAGGGGCTCCGGAGACAGTAAAGAGAGAAGTGCTGAATTTATAAGGATTGATGATTGGGGGATTTTAGGGGAGTTTTAGTTTTACTTCCGTTTATAGATTAGTAGCATTGGGGATTTTTTTTTACATTCTCTATACACACTAGTTTATTTTTCCTTTAATCTTTTAGGAGTTTGAGACTCTTGCTGAGTGGGTTTGTGGGTGTCCCGTGTGCCTCAGCAGTTCAAACTTAGCTCAGAAAGCATTTTTTCTTACTAAAAAAGCATGTTCTTACTAAAATGAGTCATAATTTTATTAAATGGTGAAGCACGCTAAGTTTCAAGACTATCTGGTGTTTGAAACTTGCTTACAATTTGTTATATAGTTTAAATCTTTATCAAAACATGTTGTCGGTAAGGCTTTAATAGTCCTTTATGAGAAAATAACTGAGAAAATTATTGTGAGATATTTCAGTCCACAATTCCAAAAGGCAAGTCATTTGCACGTGAATATATGTTTAAAGCCAATATTTATTTCTAGATTCTATAATGAAGTTTCTTCACATAAAAATAAAATTTTAAAAATATCAATGACACTGCCAGGGATTTAGCTCAGTGGCACCGAGCCTGCCTCGAAAGCTCAAGGTCCTGAGTTCAATCCCCGTTACCACAAAAAAATAAATAAAGTAAAAATTAAAATATTCATGACAAACATGTAGAAACTACCCCTAAAGGAGCTACATTTTGCCTTAAGATTACTTTATGAATCAACTGGCATGATTTCTAATTGCTGAGCCTCTTAAACAAAGAATGAGTCTCCACATCCTTGCTAAAGAAAGTTAATAGTTGTTTCTCAAAATTCTTAGGAGGTGGAACTACTTTATGATTATGAAACTCTGTAAGTAAAAAGTTACTAAATTCAACTTTTTCTTTATACCCTTTGTACATCATTTTCATATGGATTGTTTTGCAAATTCGTAATATTGTTACTCCTCAGACATTTTGCTTTGTAGTTTTACATTTTTTCCTCATATGACAATAATATGTATGGGGAAAGATGAACTTCAATAAAGAATATATATTTGATAATTTTACATAGCTAATTTGTCTTACATTGCTTCTGATAAGTATGGAAGCGTAAAATCAAATGGTCTCAAAATTCATGGATAGATGAAAATACGTTTTCAAAGACTTTGCAGAATGCCTATTGTAACTTTATTCATATAGTTTTTCCTTCTTGTAATTATTACAAATGCATTTTTAGATGACAATTTTATATATTTCGCCATTCTCTCTTTTTTTTGGTACCAGGGATCAAACTTGGAACCTTGTGCTTTAGAGGCAGGCGGCGGAACCACTGAGCTAAATCCCTGGCCCATTCTCTCTCTCTTTTTTTTAAGGCCTGCTACATCAGTTATTTTAGTTGAGGTTGAGATGGGGCTAAATTCACACACAGCCTTTTATTTGTGGTGCGCTAGACAGGGGTCAAAAAACTTTTTAGTAAAAGGCTAGGCTAGTAAATGTTTCACACTTTCTGGGTTGAGTTCCATAATCTTCTATTTCGTTTCTTGTCTGTCTTTCTTTCCTTCTTCTTCTTCACCGCTCTTTACAAATGTGAAAACCACTTTTAACTCAAAGGCTATACTCGGCCTGCTGGCCATAGTTGGCGGACACTAGAACAGGGGTCCTCAGTCTTCGGTGAATCCAGAATCACCGGTTTACCCATGAAAATGCCGAGTCCCGGACTGTCCCGTCAGTGACTGATTCAGTGAGTCTGAGGTAGGCCCGAGGATCTGATGGTGATACTCAGATGGGGTTCACAGAAGTCCTCCAGGCCATGTGTGGATAATCTCAGCTATTTTGATATTCTTTTTCCTTTGGCAGTTTTCTTCCGCCATCTTTCCCTCCCTCCTTCCTTTTCACCTCTCCTGAGGATTTAGGCTCTCCATAACTCAAAATCTTTTAACTTCCTAGAGAAGTTGGTGCCAGTGACCAGAGGGCTGGGCCAACCTTTTCTTCATTTACTATTAACTTCAACCTCGTATCTGACACTCGAGGAAAAAGGAATTACTTGATCACTTGCTCATCGTTATGATTCTCCCCTCAAAAATGCAAGCACTTGAAGCATTTTATTTGACTTTAATCATCGGGGAAGGACTGAAGGAAGAAAGATGTAAAATTTGTGAATTTCAGCTTTGCTTTTACCTCAGAGAAATCCTGGGCATGTGGTAGATCTTTAATAATAACTTCGATTGGCATCTTAAAGCTGAATAGGTATTACCAGTGGTGGTGACAGCCCAGGACTCAGCAGTTCCATGTTTCTACAGCCTGTCTTGCCTCCAGTATCTCCTCAACCCAATTTGGCTCAGGCCATTACAGGGGGAATAATTACAGTGGACATCAAATAGTTAAAGTACAGACAATTCTTCATTATTTCAGTTCATGAAGAACAGCTGTAGCATGTGTAATTGACAGCCCTAGGTTTGAGATAAAGCTCCTGTTTGAGTTCAGTAAACTTTTTAGTAATAATAATGGGATAAGTCCTACCTTAGTGTAATCTGTTTAATAAAGCCTCTGAAAGACATGGCGACCAAATACATTTTTATCTTTACACGATTCCTGGATTTGACACTTCTTGTTTGTTTCTACTCTCCACATTCTCATCAACTTATACATTCCTACGACAACTAGCCCACATCTTTTCATCGATGTTTGAACTGAATCTTAAATAAAAGGTATGAGTCTTTGCATGAAAGGGGACAGACATTTCAGAGAAAGTCAAAATGGGAGCAGTAGCACACAGTTAGGAACCATAAGGCATGTTTGCAGTATAGGGAACATGGAGCTGTCCAAATTGCCTAGAACAAGGAGAACTTTGAAGGCCAGGTGTGTGTGTGTGTGTGTGTGTGTGTGTGTGGTAGTAGTAGTAGTACCAGCTATATCAGCAGAGTTGTGCATTTGGATGATTAATCTACCCATATTGTCAGGTAGATTGGAGTGAGAAAAGACTGACAGGGAAAGACCACAGTAGCCCTAAGAGAGAAGAAAAGGAGGCAGATCAGAAGACCATTGCATAGGCAAAATGCCTTCAAAACTTAGCAACTGATTGGATGGGTATTGGAGGCACCATTAATAGAAATAGGGAAGTCAAGAGGGGAAGAGAAGTGTGCATTAGGAGATTCAAAAAGGAACATGTTTTAGATTTGAGTGTGTTAAGATTGTGGTTTCTCATGGAAGAGATCTGGGTTGAGTTGTTTAGCAGGTGGTAGAGAGTGGGATCAGAGCCTGCTAGAGAGAGTGAACCAGGGCAGGAATGTGCTGCAACTAAGTCTTGTGAGCTGGTTGTTAGGTATGGCCATGTAAAAAAGATCATTATGTAAAATTACAATTAAATTTATATTTAAAAAGATAATAAATATTCAAAACTCATCACTTCATAGTTTACCACATTTTTCCTATTATCTATGTATGTGGGGTTGTTTCTATTTGTGTCTTTGTGGTAGAAATACCACACAATGTATGCTGTTGTGCATCTCTCCAATTTTATATGTAGTGGATTAATATTAGTGGCTTGAAATTGACTACCATTGGAGTATTTACACCATAGAAAGTGGCAAATGATACAAATTAAGAGATATTTCCCCTGGAAAACTGGTTGTCAAACATTTGCTAGTACTCAATAAATGCTATATTTAGGAGTTTATTTTGCAGGAAAGGAATAATTGTGTCTTATCATAAATTTGCTAATAGGCATTCAGATGTAGAGATGACCGACCAAAGGAAAGTCACAGAGGATATTTGAGAGGTAAAAAGGTGGGGCTGAGACTAAGAGGTAGAGGACAGGTAGAGAGACCTGCTGGGGAATACAGAAAAATTTCTAGATACATACTGTATAAATAATTTTTAATTTCTTCATTTAATAGAATTCCATAGTTTATCACCTGATTTTGGATTTTGTCATTCACTTTAATATTTATTGAGCTATGACTTTCAAATATTTTTTACTATGAGTTATAATAATAAATATATCTTATGTCCCAGCTCAGCATACATGTGTACACACACACAGAGTTTCACAAAACAATGCTTACATTTTACCTCCATTTATTTATTTACTTTTGAGACAGAGTTTTTCTATGCAGTTCAAGCTGGCCTTGAACTCACTATGTAGTCTAGGCTAGCTTCAAACTCACAGTGATCCTCCTGCCTCGGCCTCCTGAGTGCTGGGACTACACACGTGTGCCACTACACCCAGTCAACCATGCAATCTGATGGATTCTATCCAATCCTATCCATTCTGGTTCAGAGTCCTAAACTGATTTTATGCCCTGTGTACAGGTGATGAACCAGTATTTGACCAACTGCTACAGAGGATGAAAGCCTTACCTCCGTCTTTAGAAAATTTGCCTTATGGAATCACTTTTCCAAGTGACAGTACCCTTTTCAAGGGTTTGAGGGGAAGTCCTCAAAACCAGTTTACATAATTAATTTCTCTTCCATCTCTACTCACAACTGATCTTAGTCAGTGCCTCTTCTTTCTGTATACTTTCCTCACATTTGTGATAAAATGTAAAATAGCAGCTTCCAAAGTCAGTCAACGAAATTCAAGCTTTTATTTATAGAAATGCAAATAGAGGGCCTGGGGATTTAGCTCAGTGGTTCCAGCGCCTGCCCTGCAAGCACAAGGTCCTGAGTTCGATACCCAATACCAAAAAAAAAAAAAAA
>NW_004624886.1:2514374-2530123 GCF_000247695.1 Heterocephalus glaber
TTTTTTTTTTTTTTTTTTGGTACTGGGGATCGAACTTGGGTCCTTGTGCTTGCGAGGCTGGCAGCGGAACCACTGAGCTAAATCCCCTGCCCAAACTAATATTTTGGCTTTGGGGCACTGGGACATTGATTTACACATCAACGCTGAGGAAATCGTTGGTGGGTAGGCACTGAGAGCCCAGGAGGGAAGAGCCTGGGCGGGGCCTGCAAGGGAGGCAGCCTAGTCTCCCGTGAATTTTCCCCAGCAGTGGCCTTGTCTGAGCCCGGGTCGGGGAGGGACGGCCCACTCCTACTGCAATGCCAAGAATGATCGCTAGGGAAGTGGGCCTGCTCGTCCATTTCCGTTCTAAGTAGCTAACAAAGGAACCCCAAAATTTCTATCAGTTTTCCAGACCGTGGTAAAATGAAAGTTACTTTTTTTTTTTTTGCTGAGATCTTGAACTTTAAAAAAAAAATCACAAAGTGTTTTAAATGCATTATTAATGCAGAGCACTTTATTGTAGTTCAATAAAGAACTCTATGTCTCTATTACACACACTAATGACACCCCCAGACATATTTACAGTAATTTTCCCAGCTGATATAGTTTAATTAATGATATAAGGACATAATTACATGTTTCAGTGATCTTTCACATATTTACAGGAACTGCTCTAACTAGCTTAATTGGAGTAATTATGTAAATAACTGATAATGCACAACAAATTACAGAAAAAAAATTCTCCTTTAGACTGGTGTGTTCAGTTTCTAAGTAAGCTTATAAAAGAAAAACATTTACATCTGGGGCTTCGATTTAAGACTAAAAGCCTCTAAATTTTCTTGTTTTTAACGCAGGCAGAACATAACTGTTGGAGGTTTAACAGTTAACTTTTCTTCCTTTTGTAGGTTCTGCTGCAGCCCTCATGTCAGTTGTTGTTCTATGAAATTGCTCATTCTGCCTTGCCACTGGCTGGAGTTTCACGATGAGGTTTTGTGTCATGATGGGTGGTATTTCCTTCACTGAGAACTGGAGAGGGTGCTTAGGGAAAAGGTTGACAACTTCACACCTCTCTTTCATTTCCTCTCTTGTCTTTCCTTTAGCTGATGTCTTCTGTTTCTATCATACTCATGCACAAAGATATTTCTTTAGGCCGGCCTCTCAGAGCTCTTTCTTTCTGTACTTTGAGCATATTTGTACAGTCTGTAATTGATGTTCCACTGTACAGCTCTAACTCTGGTTGTCCACCCATCAAGTCCTTAGGATGATATCTTTTCCCTGGAAGTGATTAGCCTTTAGTCCCTGGGAGGAAGCAAGAGCCTGGGTTTTAAAGTGAACAATGCTCCTTCTTCCTCAGTTGGTGTGTCCTCACTGATTGATGTTACACACACCTTCGATCTTCCTTTGCTTTTTCAGACAACTGGATCTGTATCATGCTTCTGTGTACAAAGACCTATGGAAACTCAACGGAGCCAAAACAAATATCAGCTTCAGAGAGTAAAGGGTCAAATTTTAATTACAGTTTGCTCAAGTTAATGACTCTTGGAGGCTTGTACACTCATCCTGTGCATAACTTTTCAGTCTTTCACCTGCCCTAACTGTCCACCATCCCACAACATGAAGCTGCTTCAGTCAGGCTAGACTCTTGGTTATCCCATAAATGCGTTGCTGAGCCTATGTATTCATTTCCTTTTCTTAGCCTCCCTTGCTACTGGATTTTACCCATTTTTAAGATCCTTTTAAAGTTTACCTCCTGTGTAAAGCCAACCTTGTTGATTTTCCTCTTCCAAGACTCACAACCAACCAGTTTTATCCTGGCATGTATTGTGTGCCTGCCTCTTCTTTCCAGCTAATGGGAGGCTCTGGGAAGGCAGGGGACCAACCGTGTCTAGTCCTTTTGCATCTCCCATCAGTGCCTATTATGGTGTGGTTTCCTATCAGGCATTCAGTAAATCCTTATTGGTGGATTCAGTGTATTTAATTAATATCTCTGCATATGGCTGTGCAGGCTATATATACACAAGTCCACACAGTGATGGTTAGGGAATATGTTTGAGTTTCCAAGAGAAAATTTGCATGGTGAAAAGGAGAGGGACCAAGAAAAAAGTTTCTGGGATGAGAAAAAAAGCTCACAAAGAGCAAAATAGAGTCAGAAAAGCCCCAAGATTCCCAGAATCTGCAGGTCAAAAGTTACAATAACTGTGGATGTCTCCTTCAAAGATCTTGGTACAATAGATCCCTAGGAATGACTCCTAACACGCACAACTGCCAAGGTAAGGATGACATTTACTTTGCACATAAAATAAACAGTTTCTTCCTAAACTTCTAAAATACTTTTTAATATAGTAAGTGCTTTAGTAAGTTACTGTTATTATTATTTTAATTTTTTTTTTGAGACAAGATCTTGCTAAGTTGCCCAAGCCAATCTTGAACTTGTCCATCTCAGCCTTCCAGGTAGCTGGGATTGCAGATGTGTGCCACCATGGCTGGCTGAGTAAATTACTATTATTTATTCATAGATAGATAAAGTCAAGCAGGTGTGCCTTGCAATGTGGAGAGTGGGGTGAGGTTTAAGAAGAGACCGGAAGGAGAGATTATCAGAGTAGGCATGGAGGAGGCAAAATTGCTCATCTGCCTTCACAGCCCAGCCCCTGTGGCCAGTTTCCTGTCATAGGAACTGGTGTATGACACCCTTGACAACAAAATCCTTCACAGTGAACCATCATTACCCATCCTATTCCGTTGTTCTTTTTCTCTGTTGTCCTCTGCTTTACCCACTCAAAGTGTATTTTAGGCATTTATTCTATCATTGCTTTACAGTTTCTTACAATTGGCTTTAAACTTTCAATATTTATGTTTCTGAAATTTTACCTCTAGCCTGAATCTGCCATTTGTCCTCCAGACTGACATAGCCAAATGTGTGGTTTCCAACCCTTCTTTCTTTCTTTTCTTTTTTTTTTTTTTTTGGTGCTGGGGATCAAACTCCGGTCCTTGTGCTTGCACAGCAAGCGGCAAAACCACTGAGCTAAATCCCCAGCCCTCAACCCTTCTTTCTAATCTGGTCCCTTCCAAGCCTTTCTTTTCTTGGCAATGGCAACTTCATTCTGGCAATTATAAAACTTGTGTTATTCTTATTTTTTCCTCTTCATAATTGGTCAAGAAATCTTGTTGGCTTGATCCAAAACGTGACCATATCTTACCACATCCATTGCTGCCACTCTGTTCCTAGCTCCCATTATCTCCACCTACAATAATTTCCTGTCCTTCTAACCAGTAGTCTTCAGTCTATTTTGTCCCCCAGGATGACTTCGTACCTCACATTTTCCTATTATTTTTGCACAGATGGACATTCTTGTCGCTGAAATTCCTTGCCTGATGCTGGAACATGCTAGGCTAGCTCCAGTGTAGGGTTTCTGCACTTGCTTTTTCTCCTGCCTGGATGTTCTTTCTGTATTCACATGCCTTACTCACTCACTTCCTTTAGGTCTTTACCCAACTTTCCCTTCTCAGAAGGACCTTGCTATGTACTCTTAACTTTTCAGCTCCCTACCTCTGCATTCCCAGAGCCCCTTTCTTGCTCAGTTATTTTCAGTTCAGTATTTAACCACTTCTGATGTACAATATATTTGGACTTATTTGTCTTTGTAATTGTCTCCTGCTCCACAAGAATACAAGCTCTATATTTGATGTATATCCATGCATAAAAATGGAGTCGCTTCCAAATAATTTGAACTCAAAAGATTAACAGGAAATGTAATGAGCATAAGCACAGAATAAAGACACAAAAGCAAAGCAAAACTTCCTGTGAAGAACATAACCTCAGGTAAGTTGAATTCTAGTAGTACGGTTGTACATGGAAGGTGGCTCATTTCAGTGGAAAACAATAGGAAAGAGCTCGTGCTGACTAATTTATTGAAAAAATAATAATTAACTCTGTATTCTTCAAAGTCAAAGGTCAATTTATGTTATGGCAAAGAAGAGAAATAGAAGAAAATAAGATCATAATTAATGCCACTTTGTCTTAACTATCTTTGTGGAATAATAGCCAGGTTTCCTAAGGAAAGAATTCAGTGCCAGATTTAAGAAACCAGTTTTTAAATATATACTTATAGACTGTGAGGTCTAGACATTTTGCTGTTCATTTCAGTAAAATAAAGCATTTAACTTTAAAAGCTGATGACAGAAAAGGATTTGACCATGATAATAGATGTTTTACAATGATAGTATGGGGACATACTTTCTTTTTCCCAGAAGACATTTCGGTTCTTCCTCCTAACATTTTTAGCTCTTAATTTGCTTAGAGAGCAGAGGTCTGGGGGCCTGGGATTGAGAATGATTGTTCTGATGCCAGGGACCTTCTAACGGTACAAACTGAAGTCAGAGATACTAAACACAGTGTTTAAGGAGGCTGTTATTTCATCATGAGTTTTGTAACTCCGTAGAAGATACTGGAGGAAACTAGTATCTTATACATAGATGTGTAGGTTTTATTTCTACAATGGGATTTTGTAAGAGAATGAAAACTTTTTTTCAGAAATTAAGAGTACACGCTTCACTTGATGTTAGACCAGAAAGATACAAAGTTCCTTGAAGTCATTCAAAATAACCTTCCCACAGAAACCTGTCACCTTACAGACATTACACTTCCTTTCTTTCAATTAAAAAATAATTGGCTACTTGTCAATCTCTCCATGCTTATTCCCTCTTCCTTTCCAAACAGCTAAATGGGAAAATAGGAGTAGATTAATAGTAGGTGACATAAAGGATAAATTTGAATGCATGAAAGCATGTATTTGTCATAGCCCTTCATTAGAAGTTAAAGGAGTTGTTCTGAGAATTATACCACAGCATGTATATATCTTAGAGTAATAAAAAGGACTCTTTTTCACAAGCCACACTTTTGTTCATTAGGACAGGGTAGTAGTTTGGTAGTTATTATGTGCACAAAGAAGTTTTGCTGGGCCAGGGATTTAGCTCAGTGGTTCCGGCGCCTGCCTTGCAAGCACAAGGTCCCAAGTTCGATCCCCGGTACCAAAAACAAAGAAGTTTTGCTTTTAATGTGCCTCATTTGTTCAGTAACTGCTCAACTTTCTTCATATTTTTAACTGTTACTATAATTAATGTACAATGCAAGCATAAAAGATTTTAAAATGATGTAATTGTTCCTTTGGAAAAGTACAGATAACTTCTGGTCTGCCTAGCAATCAACCCCTTTAGATGTTTATAAATTTAATATTTCCTCCTCATACTTCATTTCTCAGTAAAAGTTTTAAAAAATGAGTTATTTTCTCCTTTTTCTTATAACTTCTTTCACAATATAAATTTCTTTGAATAGGTTTATAATTTCTGAAATTGTCCTTTCTTAATTGTAAGACATATGTGACTACATTGGAAAGTGTTTTGAGCTAGAGAATATAAATACAAACGCTCTTATGTGTATCTGTTTCCTTCACAGATTTCCTCAAGTCATCATAATCTCTGTTTTCTTCTTTGTCTCCTCCTTCTCTTCCTCATTTACATATATGTAACTGAATGGCATGCTCAATTTTGTGTTCTGATTTCTGAATTTGTTCTTAAGCAAGGGTTCAGCATGTGCTCTTGACTTTCATGTTACCCTACTTTTCTGTCCCACATTCAACCACTGTTAACACAACCCATACCTAACTCAGAAAAACAGAATCATTCTCCCTTCAATGTCACGAGAATTAATTCCTTTTTTTTTTGGGTACCAGGGACCGAACTCAGGACCTCTCACTTACCAGGCAGGCGCTGTGCCGCTGAGCTAAATCTCTGTCCCATTTCACTTTTTTCCTATTTCTTGTTATGACACCCTTCAATACTTATTCATTCATCAGTATCTGTGCTGACTAATGACAACATGGAGATAAATAGAATTAGAGTTCTGTGCTTGCAGAGAAAGTAGTCAGGAAGCTGATGATTATGATGAACTCTACTATGCACGATCAGTCCCATGATGATAATATGCACAAAAGATCATGATGAAGGAGTCAGAAGAAGGCACTCACAGTGGAAAAGAGATTGAGTTGGTCCTTTGAAAGTCTACCAGAGAGAAACACAGAACATTTCCCAAAGAGGAGCAAGCATGAGGGGACAAGATGGAAATGTAAAGTGTCTTTTTAGGCACAAGTCAGACACAGAGCATGAATGACCAGGCTAGAAATGATGCAATGGAAGGGGCTGGGGATTTTTGAGAACTAGAGTATGTGTCTCATCTAAGACAGCCATTGCTTAGCTTCCACTTGTTGCTGCCACACAAGAAGGTTTGACTAAGGTTGGCAAATCTCCCAGTTCTTACAAGAAGATAGAAGTCCTATAAAATACCCAAACAAAAATCCTTTAAAATAGGGCCAGGGATTTAGCTCAGTGGTTTCTCTGCCTGCTGCCCAAGCGCAAGGACCCGAGTTCAATCCCTAGTACCAAAAAAAAAAATCCTTTAAAATGCTCTAAGGCCCAAATAAACATGTCTGTAGGATGGATGGGCCCATGGACATCCAGCTAACCATCTTGGGCAATAACACTTTGAAAATGATTAGTTCTGGGTAGGAAGAGCAGGGGGCATGTTCTGAGGGAAGGCTGAGCTGGCAGAGAAAGTGGTAGAAGATAAAGATGGAGAGATAGGTTGGAGGCAATTTATAAAAGACCTCTATTCCTTACATTGACAGTTTGGATTCATTCTAAGGTTAATAGAGAACAATGAAGCAGTTTCACTTAGAAAAACAGTACAATAATTAGATTTATAACTTCCTGAAGATATTCATAGTACTAATTTTTTATTTAAAAAGAATATCAATTTATATGATATCTTCACAGAGATAGTGTGTCTAGAAGTAGCTCTAGTACTTGTTTATGGTTATAATTAGTATTAATCAAGTACTGAGGAATTAAATGAACCATCGGACAGCTCTGTTACCACCACCATAGCATGTGTTTGCAGATGGGATTGTGTAAACTGGGTACTCGTCCAAAATTGTCTCACTATTAAAAAGGCTTTTTCAGTAGTTTCTCATTCTGAGTATTAAATAGAAATTGGCCTTAATTAAAAAAAAAACTTGAAGGACTTGTAGGTTAGTGGTAGGGCACTTAACATATACAAGACTCTGGATTTGATCTCCAGCACAATCAATCAATCAATCAAAACTTGATACACGTAAGTGGAATAAACACATCAAGATGCATCCATAGTCTTTTACTCTTTGTATATAAAGCTGAGCCAGATTTGGGGTGACCAGAAGGATGTGATTATGCTGTACCCTGCTGTCTACCTGTCCTCATGGTCATAGCTACTGGCATTGCTTTGCTACAGATGTCTGTACCAGGCCACCCTACCACCCCTTTTCTACTCACTGAGGCCTAGTAATGAGTGGGCTTAAAGGAAAAACATTGCTATTTTCTACAGCAGCTTCAGGGCAGATTCAGTGTCAGTGTGTCACCAGAATTGTACGCATTGCCATATCGTAAGCCTAAAGGAAAGCTGAGCGTGTTTTGGGCATACAAAAATTGGTCTTCGATGATCTACACTGGATCTACATGGAAGATTATGAATTTGTGGTGATGTTTAATGTTCTTGGCATCAAGTTAACTTGGGATATAAATGCTGTACAAGGAATGTCATCTCTTGTCCTCCCCGCCCCCAGCATTGAGCAGGGTCTCTGACTTTACTCAGGTCCAGACTGAGTTTGGGGTCAAAAGTTGAAACTAATGAGTAAAACTGGATTCTGAGCTCTTAGTCACAGTGGGTCTTAGAACTAGGACACAACTATCCTTCCTTATTAGGAAAATGTCACCTCAAACTTCTAGCAGCCCAGAGGAAGTGAGGCAGGAAAAGTCATTTAAAAGTGGAACTCTGGGTTGGAAGTGAAAAGAAAAGCTTTTGTGAAGATCTTGGTCAAATCATATTTCTCCATCTGTAAGTTGGTGCAGTTATAACACAGAAATAATTATCACCCTTTCACTCAGTGTGTATTGAGCTCTGCAGGAGAAACTGATAGCACCTATTATTATTTTTATTGGTTAAAAATAACAGTTATAAAAAAAGAAAAGACAATTCCCTTAAACTCTGTTTCAATTATCACAAAGTTTTTATATTAGAAGATTAACATATAGCAGCTAGCCTTTAATTTGACATTACTTTCATGAATTTCTAGGGAGTGCCAAGTTTACTTGATGTCTCTGAAGTATAAATGGTGAAAGTGAAAATGAAAACAATTTGAAGAACACGTGATGCAGTGGAAAATTCCTGGTCTTTTTGGCCCTTCTGCACAGTACACCTTGGTGGTCACAGAAAGACACAACCAAGTTTCCTCACAGATGCTGTCCATATAAACACAAATCTTTGATTCCCACTTTCACCCAACAAGGGGAAAAAAAAGGTATCCATAATTAAGGGGAACTTTGGAACTCAACTTTCATGGTTTGCCAACTTCCCTGTTCTAACTTTCACTACTTTCATTATCAGTATCAAATACTATGTATCCTGGAATCACTTTTATTTATTTCCAGTCTTGCTATTTTTAAGTGATTCTTCTAACCCTCTGTTCCACTATTGTCTAAAGACTCTGCATTTTTATTTTCTTCAACACATTTTGGTCTTCTCTCTGACCTTTCGCCTTAGGTTAATTTAGAAGGAAGGCTTTGTTTCTTCCATTTAATAGTCAGCGCTTTCCTTTTTCTTTCTGAGAGAAGTGGGCCATCTACTGTTGCCTTTTGGTATGACCTTTAAAACTAGAAAATTCTGGTGGCAAAGCATAGATAAGTTAATAAAATAACAACAACTACAAGCAGTTATATATATTTACAAATTAAGCTATTAGCCCCCCAAAAGCCAACTTTTAAAAACATATAATTTTTGGCAATTATTGCCATATTGTACAAGGAACATTCCCTTCCCTGGACATATGGGGGGTTGTGACAAAGAAAGCACGTGAGAGCTCTCGCGTGATCAGAGCTGGGATGAGAGGCAAGCACAGTGCGCCCAGCTCTGCTGCTCACTGGGAGCTTTAAATATCAGTCAGGCCCCATCTCTAAGGAATTTGAATTTAATTGGTCTGGGATGGAGCCCAAATATTAATATTCTTTTCAAAATTCTCCAAACGATTTGAATATATTAGAATTGAAAACTGCTACTATGGGTTTGCTACTTCTTATTTCTCAGAGCTGTTTTTTGCCACCAAGGAAAAAAAAAGGCTGCTTTGCCAAGTTTCTTACAAAGCAAAAGCTCCCTTGTGGAATATGTTTGTAAAAAAGTTTCCAGAAAGTAAGTGTCATGAATGGACTAAGCCAAATGATCAAATCCCACTGAAGAAAAGTCAGAGCCAAAAAATTCCCTCTTGACTTTTTCTGTTCTTCATTTAAATGTGCAGAAGGAATCAGATCGACATAATTTTATTCCGAATCCTGCTCTCCTTTTCTTTGTGTCAATATGAGCTAGTTCCTTTACTTCAGAAATTGAAAATGAGGATAGTCACAGCAGGTAGGTCATAGGCATTTGTAAGAATTAAGTAAAAAAATGCCCATCCAGACCTAGTGTTTAACCTAGTGGCCAGTACACCAGAAGTTCTCAGTGAAAGTTAGAATTGTTGCTGGTAAAGGAAATTCGATTGGGTAGTCACTGCAATGAGTAATATTTGATTTATCTCTGTATGTGTCTTTTAATTTTTCACTTAAGCCTAGTGTTAGTCCTTAATTGGATTCTTTACAGAAAATTTTGGTAAATTTTGTCTAGTGTACTCTGGACTTTTGATGCATAGCTAACCGGTTTAACTAAATTTAACTGTGATTTTACTGCCACTCTTACTACTATGACTAGGCTAGGGCATGCTCACATGAGAAGAGAGGAATAAACTAATGTCTGTTTTCCTCTTAGAATACTTATAAGATACTAATGACAGTGTAGGGGTATGCTCCAGAGGTCAAAAGATGCAAGCTGGGGTTTTTCTTTTAAATTGCTTTATAATAATCTTAAAAGAAAACTTAAAAGTAATGACAACACACCTACCTATTATCCTTCTTACCCTGGCTTATTTGTTTAAATTTCTTCTTGCCTTTTAAAATTCTGTTTGTATGTCCTTATCCGTGTTATTCTCCCCAGAGTGGAGGATCACTGTATCTGTTTTGCATTTGATCTTTTCCCCTTGGGCTGCAAAGCTTAGTAATTAGAAGCATGGGCAACAGTGCCTTAGTCTATGCCTTCCAAGTCTCCTGTATTTCCGGCCAGTGACCTTGAGGCCCAGCTTAACTTTCTGTGTTTCAGGGAATTATGAGGATTTAGTACATAGATACTCCATAACTGAGCTAATATTTAACAGTTTTTGTAACTTCTTAAAATAATATAAGCATTTTCATTATTTAAATGTTGACATAATTTTTCACTGATGAAACAATGTTTGAGGACTAGAAATTGTGTATACTGTATTCTTATACATTCCAATTTCTCTACTGTTTTGGTCCAGATTAAATTAATTTTAATTGAGTATATCTAACTGTATCAAGCAGGTATATATAGATAAAAAGAATGAAAAAATATGGTTATTTAATGAAGATGATGTCAGGCAACCACACAAGGCATTGTTATGTATCACAGGATTACACAACATGATTTCTGAACCTCTGCCGGCTGTCTGTGTGATTCTTCAGATATGAAGAACTTGCTGCATATTCACATTCAAATAAGCCTGATCACATTGCGGTGTTGATGAAGAAGAGACATGTTGCACATTTTCTACATTCCACTGAAAAATGACCAAGCAGTGATGCACCAAGTTTGCATCAAATCTTTCGATTTGTAACACTCATTCGATTCAACCAGTTGTCACCGTACATCTGTTGTTTCCTGGGGGCTCAGTGCTAGAAATACAATATGAACCAAAGCAGACATGGCCTGATCTCCTGGAGCTTTCCACCAAGCAGGGGAGAGAGATGTTAATCACACAATCATTTGAACAAGTGTAAAATTTTATCTGTGACTTAGTCTAGAAAGCAACAGTGCACGGCACAATGGGAGTCTAGAATTAAGGTTCTTGACCTGGCTATGGAAGTCAGAAAAAGCTTGCCTGAAAAAAAATCACAGTTTTACTGAGTTCAGATGGATGAGTAGTCATTGACTAGGTGAAAAGAAAGGAATGAGCATCCTAGGCAGAAGGAACAGAAAGTACAGAAGTCCTGTTGCAGGAGGAAGCAGAGCCAGTAAAGGGAATTGAAAGAAGGCCAGGTGGCTAACCCTGTGACACAGTGGAATGAATTACCCTTGTATGGATTAAGCCAGTTGTGTGTTGGGGGTGGCTTGTATTTACTTCTGAGTGGCAATTCCATGCACAGGTCTTCCCAACTCCACATGGAGTGACATCGTTTGTAGCCTGAAGTTGGTCAAGATAGATGTGTTTACACCATAAAAATTGACCAGCTCTACACTGCAGAGCCAGTTAACAGTCCACTACTGGATTAGGTTCTGTGGAACTATGTCCAGATTCAGCATCTACCTATTCCAGGTGGCTCTGCATCTGATATTTGAAATGGAGGAAACATTTCTTGGGAGACAGAAAGAGACTATGACTTCTAGTGATTATGAAGAAGCCAGAGAAAATTAATTAGATATGAAGAATGTCATCTGGCTTCACTCTCTTTCCTCCATGTCTGTCCCCCACCGCCTTGCCCTCCTGAATTATTATGATAGGAACTAGGGTGGGAAGGGTGGGCACTAGGGCTTTGGGGGTCCCAGAAGGAGTGACCACCCAAAGAAAGAGCTTAGGGCAGTAAGGTCTAATCCTGAAGTTTAAGGCGGTTTCTTTTCTGTGGATGGTGTTGGTGCTGCTATGGGAAGTGAGAGATGAATGATGGCTTTGTGATGGCTGATGACCTAGTGAAGGTGAAGGAGGGGAGGCAGATGACAGCAAGTAGAGCAGCAGGCGGAAGAGTTGCCTACAGAGGGCTCAGCGGGAGCCTCAAGGTGAATGGCACTTGGAAGAAGAGGTCACCTATCTCAGGATCTGGAGAAAGTGCTAGACTCCCCATAGGATTTGGTGCAGATCTCTGAGCCATTTTATTTGTGAAAACAGAAAGAATGAAAAAGAGAAGAGTAGGCAAGGGGAAGGGAGGGACTAATTCTCAGCAATAGCAAGATTTCAAGGTGTTTGAAATTGCAAGTTTTCTTTGCTCTGGGCACTATCTTTGTTTTATTTTTGTTTTTGAGACAGGGTCTTGCTAAGTAATCCAGGCAGACCTTGAACTCTAGCAATATCATATTTTAAAGCAGCATTTACTTCTCCATTAGCCAAAGGTCTTGGGTTTTTGTTCTGTGTCATTTTACACACACTTGGTTTTGCTTCACAATCGCCCAATATGTCGTAGCCAGAGAACAGGACACACTAAGTCTTCTCTGAATATTTCAGCCCTGTTCATTTTAGACTGTACCTTACAATCTTGAAATGTTGTCAAGAGTTATTTTCTTTTTCCATTCAGACTGCTTGGCATAACTAGGATGAGATGCTCTGCACCTCTTCGCCTCCCCGGGTCTGAAACCTTGGATGCTGACATGTTGCTGCAGGCTTCTTGCCATCCTAGCCGGCTGCATGCTGCCTCCACCTCCTCGTCTTCTTCCTCTCCTGGCACAGAATTCCCAGGCAGACTTTGAAGGCAAGATTCAATGTGCCATTTCATCCATGAAAGAACGAAGCTGCTGAGGGGCTAGAATGAGGGGCCTGTACTATTATGGAGAAAGCATCTGGCCAGGTAAAATTCAGCCGTTTTCCTTTAGCACCTCAGACTCCTCTGGTCTTTCCTTTATTCCCTTTCCCGTCCTGGCAGAATCCATTCAATCCCATCTACACCAAGGTGTAAATGACTGAAAAGTCATACTAGATTATTGCTTCTAGAGCTGTTTGCATTTCATTGGGGGAAAAGAATTTAGCTAAAAGAAACAAAGTAAAAAAAATATACAAGAAACACAGTATTACTGGATGGAAAAAATTGTTCTACAAAAGGGCACCCTCATGACACCTTTGATATTATTTTCCCCACTTGAAGGGTTTCTCTTAGAGACTAAATGTGAGCAGAAATAGAAGGCTTGGGTATTTTGGATGGGAAGATTCCCATTTGTAATGAATCCAGCACAGATGTATAAAGTCAGTTCTCACATGGTGATGATGCCTAACAACATATATTGCTTAAAATGAAAGAAAAACAGAAGAAAAAGGTTAAGTGGCGGCAAAACTTCTTGAGTCGAGAGCAAGGATCTAATAGCTTTTATTTAGTCTCTTATAAAGATGCATTTGCCTATCAACGCTAACCCCAGTGCTATCTCAATAAACTGTAGAAAAAGTCTAGAAAAGAAGAAACAAACACACAGACACGTACACACACAGGCAAACAAGAAAACCCCACTTATAGCCTGTGCCTGTGTTTCCTGAGAATAAAAGGCCCCTGTGCTTTTAACTTACCTCTCAACAGATCTGATTCAAACAAGAAATACTCAAACAAGAATCTAAAATGCAGCATTTTATGGCATGGTTTTTACTCACGCTGGTAACTTGCATTTTGAGGCTGTGATAGAATATCGGGCTAAGTCAAATGAGCATCACGAGGTCATGAGTGGGGCTTAATTTGGAAATTTGATCGACTAATTCTAGAAATGAGGATGGACAAGTGCTCTGTGCAGATGGAAATGAAGGCCAATTAGACAAGATGAACATGTAGATTCAAAAATAAGATAACACAGCATTTTACTCTGAGACTTTGCCAGTATAGCTTAATAAATTAAAATTAAATGCAGTCAAGTTGAGACATTAAAACCCAAGTTAGGCAATGCTATGCAAACTTTTCAAGACCAAGACCTGGTTAATGGATCCTTGACTTTGGGAAGATGGATTCCGTAAAGCTGAATAACCAGTTCTTTTGTGGTTTGATGACCTTATCCGCTCTCTGAAAGAAAGGATCTGCACAACAAACAGAGGAGAAAACAGTACTTTTAGTTCAGGCAAATATCAAACCTGGGGATGCATATCAAGTTTTAGAGCTGCCCAAAGCTTTCAGCATTTCCTAACATTTTGTAATGGTTGTTTGCCTCCATTTATGTACAGGGTCCCACCATGAGCTCCACTTATAATGGCACTACTAAGTTGCTATGAAAGGAAAACTAAGAAATCAAATGTAAATTATACTTTGTGGATATAAGAGTAGGTGATTAGAAAATAGAGCTAAGGATCATAATTTCTGGGCTATTTTTTTAAACCACCTCTTGTGTTCTTCCTAAGATTTCATTTTCACAAAGCTTTAGGCTGTTATGGTGCAAATTGCATCTTGCTTAAGGGCAGCAAGATTTACTTAATGACTATCTGCACATCATTTTAGAATCTTGAGGGAGGAATGTTATTAGAGGATGGAGCAGTAAATGCATTCTGAGCAGGGGAAAGCTGCCCCAGCCCATAGCCACAGGCTTTGATCTCATCGGTGCTCATAAAGTCAGCTGAATTTCTGCCCTGTGTTTTATAGGGACTTTCTTCTAAAGAGAGCAAAACTCAGCGCAGACATTATCTAATTCTTCCTTGTAACATTCATGTAGGGTTGGGTAGGGCTGGTGCTATTATTACCCAACCCATTTTATGGATGGGAAATAAAATAGAAAGTTGAGTGACTTTCCCAAGGTCAAAGAGAAGCTGAAGAGAGCCAGGAGGATTCTTTGTGGGGTTTCTCAGTTGTTCATTCAGAGCTTTGTGTTTGTGTGCTGCCCTACGAAACAGCAAGGAGCAGTGTGAAACCTACTGGCAGCTCAGGCAGGGCTGAGACAGGAGAGCAGCATTCAGAAATGGAGGGGCTGATTTGCTCCCCTTCAGCTTGCTAACTGTCTGATACAGACAGGACATTGTTTTTTCTGGAATTAGCTCCCTTTCTTTAAAACAGGGCTATATAGAAGTGGTTGGATTATATGAAATAATGCATTTTCAAGGGGTGGTACCAGAAGACCTAGTCTTCATCACATTGATGCCCCAGAGCATAGTCAGTGACCCTTATGTCAAGATTCAGAAATACAAATATAAAAGCTGATTGCCACATTTACTTTATAATCTAGATCCAATTCAAAATGTCCAGTCAAAATTGTCCATTGGTACTTTTAGTGTAGAATTCATATAATTTTAATGCAGTGAATGAATGCATAAATCCAGGAATCTTTGGTTCTTTCTTCCCTTTATTTTATGGCCCTCAGTCAGACACAATGGTAATTTCTGGGAGACCCTAGCTAGGGAGTCAAGTTGTACACTGAGTGAGAGTAGGGGATGTTCCTGTTCTCCATGGGTCAGACCTTCTCCACATCTCCTCTTCCTGTGTCCTGATGACACAGCTTTCAGGGTAACAGCCTCAAGACAGCACAGCGCTGCTGGTCCCAGCACCCGCAAGGAAGCTCCCCCACTGCTATCCCAGACTCCTAGGGCCAAGAAGGTGAGCCGGTCCCACCACCTGAAGGGAAGCTCCCTGCCTCCATTCCAGGCTCCTAGGGCAGTGAAGCTCAGCCGGTCCCAGCACCCGGAAGGAGGCTCCCCCACTGCCATCTCAAGCTCCTAGGGCAGAGAAGCTGAGCTGTGTGGGTGCCACAAGCACCCTCCCTCCATGAAAATGAGAAGAAACATAAACAAGCCTCAAAAACAGACTTCCAGATCACCTCCAGCAACCCCGAAGGGAAACGAGATGGAACAATCTGATACTCAACCACCTGGACTCTCTGAACTGGCAACAAAAGAGGATCTGGGAAAAATGAAATCAGAAAT
>NW_004624886.1:2532968-2578184 GCF_000247695.1 Heterocephalus glaber
AAAATAAGAACCAAGATACTCATGTAATGGTACAAGATCCCAATGATGAATGTAACTGTATTTTATATCTAAAATGTACCAATAAAGTTAATGGGGAAAAAAAAAAAAAGACAGCACAGCGCCAAGGGTCTGGATCAGGGGACAATGTTGAGGGGTGATCACCTGGCTGCACGTAGAATTCACTGTCCCCGGATCACTAGTGTTATTTAAAATGGAAACAACAAGACAAAAAACTGTATCATAACTGCATCACGCTTGTCCAAAATTTTTTTTTAATTGAAGGAAAGATTTCTGCCAGGAGGTGCCTCAGACTTTAGATAAATGATTCTTGGTAGAAAACCAATCTAGAATAAGTGACAGATCTGAATCCTGGATTGAATGTGATGTCACTTCATATTCTCCCATAGAGATATAACAATCATGGGAAAAGTGATACCAAAATTAATAAATATAAATGTTAGTCTTAAGGTTAGTGTTTTACTCAGTGTTTTCTATGAATCATACGAATCCCTGAACTCAATATATTGTGTTTAGTGAGGGAGTGGACCTACAGATTAGAATAGCTCTTCTTATCACTTTTAATAAATGAGAATGAAAATAAAAAGAAAATATTTATTGGTGACACATAAAGTTTCAGAGATTATAGTATTTCTGAAGCCAAACAATGTTCCTATTCAGAGCTGGGAAGTCTGTGTTCCCAAGATTTATACAATCATCTTTTGTTTTTTGTTTTGTTTTGTTTTGGTTTTTTTTGGTGTGGTGGGGAGACTATATTTTCTTTTTTCTTCTCATCCAGCCCATCTGTTCCATAGCCAGTCTCACATCTGGATATATGAAATGTACAGATTATCAAATGAGATCAATTGGCAATTTGTTATTTTTAGAACACTAAAACTATTTCTTTTTGGGGAAAAAAGACTACAGTATTCAAAACTAAATTGTTCCATATCTGCCAGGCAGCTGACATCTAAAACAAAATGATTTCACTCTCTTTTGAAAAAGGACTTAATTATTTTTGAGAGCAGTTTTAGGTTCACAGCAACATCCAGAGGAAGGTACAGAGAATTCCCATTCATCCTTGGCCCTGGCACATGCACACACCCCCCCCCCAACGTCAGCCTCCCTCGCCAGAAGGGTACATTCCTTACAGTGGATGAACCTACACTGACTTAACATTATCACCCAGAGACTGTGGTTCACATAGAGCTCACTCTTAGTGTTGTACATTCTGTGGGTTAGGACAAATGCTCAGTATGCCCCCGTCATGATAGTATCCCACGGAATATTTTCACCATTCTAAAAACCCTCTGGGTTCAGCATGTTCATTCCTTATCCCACCTCTAACCTCTGGCAACCACTGATTTTTTTACTGTCTCCGGAGCGCTATCTGTTCCAGAAGGTCATATAGTTGGAATCATACAGCAGGTAGCCTTTTCAAATTGGCTTCTTTCAGTTAGTAATATACACCTAAGTTTCTTCCATGTCTTGATCGCTCTCTCTCTCCCTCTCTCTCTCTCTCTCTCTCTCTCTCTCTCTCTCTGGCACTGAGTAACATTCTCATTCCATCGTCTGGGTATACAACAGTTTATTTATACATCACCTACTGAAGGGCACCTTAATAGCTTCCAAGTTTTGGCAATTAGGAGTAAAGCTACCCTAAACACACATGTGCAGGTTTTTATGTGGACTCACTATCTGTTTGGGCTTGAAATATTTAGAAGATTACTCACTGTACATGTATTAGTGTTTGGAGGGTTTGTTAAATTGTGTTTGAGACTGTTCAGAGAGCATAATTTTCATGGTGCTTAAACATGTGAATTGAACACACATCACTGTACAAGTGGAAGATTGGCTCAAGCATAAATCCTAAAAGAGCATCTGGGGCATGAAAGATGAGAGCTTTTACTATGTATCTGCACTGAGCTTTTAAATATATCCTCATTAAAGTATGAAGATTAATTACGGTGTGTTTTGCAACACTGTTTCAGGACGCTGACAGTATTAGAACAAAGCCTTTAAAACTTTGTCTCCCAAGTCTTTTTCTAGGAGCACATAATGACTGGGACAAAGAGAAAAATCTAAACGTTCACAAATCAATTAATACTTGTGAATTTCCAGATTTTCTTTCTGAACTAAGAGGATTCGAAGAAATTTCAGACTGTTGCTCTGAACTGAAGTCTGGATGTGTGTTTGTGTATATGTGTGTGTGAGTGTAGGTGTGTGCAGGTGGGTGTGTGCACACTGGATATTACCTAAGAAAATATTTACACTCCCTAAACTCCTAATTAAAGGTATAATAGCTCACTCATTTTACTTAATTTATTTATTTTTCCTCTGGACCTTGATTAGCAAACCTTTATAATATGCTCAGAGGAACTCAAAAGTAGGAATTGTACTGCTTAGTTAATTTTTCGTGTGCATTAGTACATTCCTTCCAACCGTTATTTAATATAAGAGGAGAGTTTATCTTTTTGGTATACTCAAGGCTCCTGTCAGCTACATGGCATGTAAATAAAGGGGTTAAAGAAAAAACTAAGAACTTCCAGAATGACTGTAGGCTACAGGAATAATAAGAAAGTACCAACAATGTGGCATATTTATAAAAAATTGGCAATAACAGAAGGATGTGGATGGGATGGGGAAAGACAGTCACCTTCCCTCAGTTTGTCCCGGTGCAAAGCAGTTAAGTCAAGTTCCAGCCTGACCTGCTGGGGAAGTACGGGTTAGCAGTCTCACAATTATCACTGTTGTTCAGCTGTAAAAGAAAAGAAGGGTTTTTTGTTGTTGTTGCACTATTTTATTTTGGTTTTAAGAAGTGTTTCAGCAAGTTTAGGAAGAGGAAGTTAAGTTCATGCCAAGTTATGGCTGATTTTTGTGGGTATTCCCTCTTGCTGTCCTCCAGAGTTGGGAATTTCCCTACCTTTCTCCTTGCTGGCCCCCATACCCATTCCTTGGTGGGGCAGCTTGCATATAAGCCTCTCCCCAGCTCTGCCCCCCTCAGTCAGAACCCAAGCCTATGAAAAAAGGTTTTGATGTATTGGAATACAGTACAATTCAGGTGGAATTTTATCCTTCAGTGAATCTTTTTCCTCAACTCAGAATATAGCTCTTCATAGATATAAAAGAACACTTTCCTACTTGATTGTCTCAAAGCTTGTGTACATAAAGGCATATATTTATATTACTTATTTGTTTTCCTGGCCCTGGAGGTGGAACCCAGGGCTCTGCACGTTAGGCATGTGCTGTACATTGGGTTATTAACACTAGTACAGCTTTGTAACTTTATACAGTTTTGTAAATGTAGTTTTGTAACTTTAAGATTTAAATTACTGTATATTGTGAACTGTTGTTAGCCTTAATTCTATTAGAATAGAATAAAATGTAAAGATAATAAGCTAGTACACATAGTATTATATTTTCAGTTTCTTCATTTATAGACTATTGCATATAATTACTGTATATTGACATTATCAGTCACCTGTAATCATATTTCTTTTTTGAGTGTTAAGAATTATTTGAGTCTAAAACTTACCATTAAGGGAATAGGGTTTTTTCCATTTGCAAAGGTGGGGTAATTAAACATCATTTTAATTCTGAATAATATCCTTTTATATTCAAAGGATGGCTGTAGAGGAGTGGATAGTACTGGGGATGGATAGACTGTTAGAATGTTAGTTTTGTTTGAAGCATCCAAACATGTTTACTTGTTAGGTTGGTCTGTAGAAGTCATTAAAAGAGAGGCATTATGCTGTTCTGGGATTGAATGTGGTCCTGAGGGCCAAGGAAATAGATATGTGCATTTTCAGTTATTTGTTCTTTCATATAAGGGAGAGGATCAGTAGTATTCTCTTTTTTGTGTTTTTCTTTTTGTGGTGCTGTAGTTAAACCCAAGGCCACACACATACTAGGCAAGTGCTCTGCCACTGAGCTACACTCCCAGTCCTTTATTGATGAATCTTTGTACTTTAGGTGCCAGTATGGCTTGACAGAGCACTGGTGCTAATCCTGTCTGCGCTTGAAATTTTGATATTTTATTTATCATGATTTTTTACATTAATTTAAAATAAAAACTATTGCATTAAAATATGATTTCTCTGGATTACTGAGTTTGGGGGAACTCTCTTAAATTTTGTGCCTGAGGCAAGTGCACCCTCAGTACAGCTTTGCCCTCTCTCCTTGTTCTGTTTCCCTAGCTCTTGAGAGTGGGGTGGTCATCTCGGACCACTTGGGATGCTTAGTACCAACAGTGCTCAGTGCAGAGGAGATGTTTGTTGAGTGATTTGCGATACAGCTGATGAAGACTGCATAAGTTTGGGGCCTGGTGCCTTCCAACACAATGAGTCCAGTGCCTGAGCCAGGGGCTGTAACAACGTGCTTCATGACCTCTCTTGAGCTGAGGGAGAGGGAGACACTACTCTCTAAGAATAGCATGCTCATCTGCTGAGTAGACACATCTGCAGGATCATCTTGAAGGCAGCCCGTGGGCTCTGCAAGTGGCAAGGGTCTCCATGACAGTGCAGGGTAGAGGCTGTGAAGTGAAATGCTCCGGGTTCACTCAGCCCTAAAGGACTCCCCAGCAAGTTACGCCATTTCTGTGCTTAGTTTCTTTACCGCTTATTTTTTGACCTGGCTGACTCCTCGGCTTCGTAACGTATCTCTTTGATTGTCAAATTTTAGTATGTTTTGGGTCACCTGGATCTCAAGTCAAACGCCATCTCTTCAGAAAGGCCTTCTAATGACAAGGGCAGCTTTCTTTACTCTCAGATACAGAGATACACAAGTTTTTCTTCTCTGAAATGTTTATCCTTGCTTTTAAAAAAGCTTATACTGTTGTCTAGATGTGGTTGTGCATACCTGTAATCCCAGCACTGTGGAAGGCTGAGGCAGGAAGATAGTGAGTTGGAGCCCAGACTGTGCGATTTACCATTTTAGTAAGACTCTACCTCAGAATTTAAAAGTTAACAGAAGGGCTGGGGATGTGACTCAGTGCAAAGGCTGTGTTCAATCCCTAGTACTGCAAAAAAAAAAAAAAAAAAAAAAAAAAAGCGTACTCTTCAGCCTCAAGAATGAAGAACATTTTTTACGTCACAGAAGGAAAGGGCGTGAATGAGGGCCCCTGGCTTGCTCTCAGACTCTGTAGCCTGGCAGTTCACACAGCCAAACCACAAGTGGAACATGTCTCATTATTGGCTTCCCATCACATCTGACCAATTACAAATTAGCCCCTTTTCTCTGTCACTGTCAAAATTGGCTTGTTCAGGATGTGGAAAAGTGTCATTTCTCATCCTGTTTCTTTTTCATTCTGTTCAGAACAATTAAGTTTGACTTTGAACTATTGGCTTACAGTAAATGTAATAATGGTGGCTGAAATTTGGAAAGAAAAATCAGTGACCCACAAATATAGAAGATACCTTTTACATCATTTCCTCCCCCTTCATCTCTCCACTCCTCCCTCTCTGGGTGTTGTGTGTGGTAGCCTCTGATCGCTCCTCCTCTGCTACCACAGCCTCAGTTCTCGATTACGGACACTTGTATCATTCATAGTTTCTTATCTTCTTTGATCAACATATGCTAAGTTATTTACAGGCTTAAGAACTTGTACTATAGCAAAGATAATGCATGATTAAAACAATTAAAACCCTAGGTTCAATTCCCAGTACCACAATCAAAATAAAATATATTAATATTTCCCTTGGAATTACTGTTTAATTTACTTTAGAATTCTTTTGGGAAAAAAATTAATCAACCAGTTCTTTACCTGTTTCAAAATGGTAAGATGTTTTTACATCCTCTAATTTCTTTCTTTCTTTCTTTCTTTCTTTCTTTCTTTCTTTCTTTCTTTCTTTCTTTCCTTTGGTACCGTGGATCGAACTTGGAAACTTGCACTTGCAAGGCAGGTGGCAGAACCACTGAGCTAAATCCCTGGCCCATCCTCTAGTTTCTTATTTGTCTTGTCTACAAGTAACTTCTATATAAAGGATAATGGTCAGATTTGACATCTTAAATAATCCAGAAATAAGCTCTCACGCAACTCAAGTATCTGCTTGTTGAATGTTTTCTTTTATGACACCTTGACTGTGGTCACCCAGGGTCGGTTGGGCCCCACCAATGGAGCCCAGATCTCTGCTTTAACAAGTTTTAAGATCAGGACTTCTGAAGCCAAAGAGAATAACAGGTCAATACCTCTTATACATCCGAGCCCTTTAGATAAGTGAGATAGGTATTATTATCTCTCAATTTATGTTGTTTGTTTTCTGGATCAAATCTCCACAATTTTCCACTTGTTTATCAGATGAAGTGGCTCCAAGTCTTACTCTTTTCAGACTATGTCTCATATGATTTGAGTTTGTGTTAAAATTCGATGTTTAGAACAGATCAGCCTCCAGTTGTACCCTGACAAGTGTCGGGGCATGAGCAGAATGGAGATGCTGTACCATCTTCCCTTTTAGAACAGAGATGATTTTTTTAATAAGAGATATCAGGAATGAAAATAAATATATTTATTTGGTGAAGGACTTGTTAGCGGTGGAAATTTTGGTCTATGGAGCAGCACTTTAAATATAATTATGAAATTGCAAAGAGAATATTCTTGCGTTAGCATGAGCACTATGGATGGTAGACTATTACTTGGATGGTCAGTATGGCATTTTTGGTTGCTGGAATAAAGTTAAGAGAAAAATCGTCTTTAGCCTGTCTATGCTCAGTGAATTCAGTAAGTAAAAAAGTGTAAAGGATTGCAAGCATATAATTATCTGCTTAAGAGAACACAATTTTCAAGTTGTAGTGTGATGTCACCTGTGTGTGTATTCTCAATTCATATATTTATAAAGTAATTCTTGTTATTTATCAAAGCAAATTTATAAGAGTATCTATTTGCCGGTACTCCTTCTGTCTTAACAGCATGACATCAGATACTATATGTACGAAACAACAAACTTGTATTTTTAAAAAGAATACCATATAATTCATAGTTTTCATTAGTACAGATTGGCCTCCTCCTCCTCAGGGGAGTCGGAGTTTAGTCAAGGTTTTCTGCAGGCAACACTTGGTAAACAGGCCAAGGGGTGTTCATTTTCTTGGCATAATTTATGTTTTCAACTTTGTCCTTCATAGTGTAACCTCATGTTTATTACTGTCAGTGTGAACAAGTATATCTTAAAATAAAACAAATACAAGACAACCTGCAAATCTTTCTCATAGTTACTTAATATTGTGCCTAAGAGTACTATGGAAGCAAACTACTGAGAAAGGGAGAAATAGAGCCTGAATTTATAGCTCTAAACTAACAGCAGATCCTATGTTTTTCTGCCCTCTCTCTAACAATTTGTTGTCTCCTTTTCATGTCTCCTCTTCTTTCTCTGCCTCACTAGTGCTGGGGCTTAATCTCTGGTTTCTCTAACTTTCTTTTGCAGAATTTTTTCACTCCTAATGCTTTATCTTCTCTTATTCTCTACCAATGATTTTCCAACCTCTATTTTCTGTGATCAAATTAACCCATAGTAGTACATGATCTTATTTTATCCTTGTGACAACTTTGTGAGGTAGCTTTCATTATTACTATTCAAATATGAGGAAACTGGAGCTGAGAATTATATTCAACATTTCCTGAATTATTATTAACATTATTTGTGAAAATAATTTGATTATTGTTTGTCACTATGATATTCAGAGACCATTTTTGGTTTTTCCTAACACTTATTTATTTTTGCAACAATGAGGAACAAGACAAATGTTTCCACTCTCACTGCCCTTGCTTAATATAGTACTTATAACTTTAGCCAGAGCAATCAGGCAAGAGAAAGAAATTCAAGGGATTTGAATAGGAAAGGAACAAGTCAAACTAACGTTATTTGCAAATGATGTGATCTTTTAAATAAAAGACTCAAAAACTTCCATCAAAAGACTCTTAGAACTAATAAACAAATTCAGCAAAGTAGCAGGATACATCAGTACACAAAAATCAATACTCTTTCGGTGCAACAACAATGAACCCACCAAGAAAGAAATCCATTCACAATAATTCCAAAAAATTTAAATATTTAGGATTAACCTAATCAAAGAAGTGAAAGGCCTATGTAACAAAAACTATAGTAGTCTGAAAAAAAGAGATTGAAGAGGACATTGGAAAATAGAAAGAGATCCCCTGTTCCTGGATAGGCAAAACCAATATTGTCAAAATGGCCATATTATCAAAAATGATACTGTATACAGATTTAATGCAAACCCAATCAGAATACCAACAGCATTTATCAAAGAACTAGACAAAAAATCCTAAAATTTATATGGAATCAGAAGAAACCTAGAATAGCAAAAGCAATCCTGGCAACAAGAGCTAAGCAGGGGCATCGCAATCCCAGCTGTCAAGATATATTACAAAGCTATAATGATAAAAACATGGTACTAGCACAAAAACAGATATATGGATCAGTGGAATAGAACTAAGGACACAGAAACAATCCTAGGCACATGCATTTATTTGATTTTTTTTTTTTGGTAATGGGGATCGAACTCCAGTCCTTGAGCTTGCGTAGCAGGCGGCGAAACCACTGAGCTAAATCCCCGGCACTAATTTTTGACAAAGGGGTTAAAAACATGCCGGAGAAAAGATAGCCTCTTTTATAAAAGATGCTGGGAAAATTGGTATCCCCATACAGAAGAATGAATACAGACTAGTATCTTTCACCCTGTACTAAAATCAAATTAAAATGAATCAAAGACCTAGATATAAAAACAGAAACATTGAATCTGCTGGAAAATAAATAAAGTAGGTAAAACTCTTGAAGACATATGCATTAGCAAAGACTTTCTGAACAAAACCCAGTTGCACAAGAAATACCACCAAACATTGGCAAATGAGATTATATCAAATTACAAAGCTTCTGCACAGCAAAGGAAACAGCCAACAGAGTAGACAGACAACCTACAGAATCGGAAAAAAAAACTTGCCAGATACTCCTCAAAACTCAAAAAAGTAGGGCCCTCCCCCAAATAAAATACCCAATCAAAAAATGGAAAAGTGAAATGAATATACACTTCTGGCTTAATGTTCACTTAACTACCACATTACACATAGCATCTTGGAGAGAACACAGGACCCTCTGATTATTATAGTTACAAGATTAGTAGTTAACATTATTTATCAAAGATGAACAGTTGATAAAGTGCCAAAAATATAATCACACTCTATGTCACCCTTGGGCCAATGTATGTATTCTAATTTTCCCATCTGCTGTGCTCATGCTTAGCAGTATTATTATTATTATTATTATTTTATTATTATTATTTTATTATTATTATTTTGGTACTGGGGATCAAATTCAGAACCTCACACTTGCCAGGCAGGCACTCTGCCACTGAGCTACATCCCTGACCCTTAGAATTATTGAAAATAGTAAAGTTTAAGAAGTTATTTTGCATATATGAGTCACCTGATTATCACAAAAAGTTGTGAGGCGGGAGGACATTATTATGATCCTCCCCTCCTCTTTCTTTGAGACAGGGTCTCACTATGTAGTTCAGGCTGGCCTCAAACACCTGGTGATCCACCTGCCTCAGCCTCAGTGCTGGGATTACAGGTGTGCCCCACCACACCTGACCAATGACTCATGTTTAAGAAGAGGGTGACATAGCTGCTGCTGTGAAAGCAGAGAAGCTGTTGAGGGCTCCAGCTTCTAGGGCAGTGTTCCCATAACACTGGAGTTTGGGTGTGTGACCAAAGAACATACCTCAGGAACAAGTTATACAGCCCAATGTTACTGTGCACACAGGAAATACTGCGTCTCAGGTTGAGGTTCCCTATGTCACATATGAGAGTGTAAACCACTGAAATTTTACATGAATATTTGCTAAAATGTTTTATTCAAAATATTAATGCTTAGGAGGGCATGGTGGCACATATCTGTAATCCTAGCACTTAGGAGGCTGAGGCAGGAGGATTTTGAGTTTAAGGCCAGCTCTGACTACATAATGAGACTCTATGTAAAAAAAAAAATCTTATACAGTGTTTTGAGCTATCAAAATTATCCATTGTTTATGTCATGATTCAGGAACTGTTTATTTAAATTTAAAGGAAAATTTTATAACAATGCTATCTTTTTACCATCTGCTGAATACCAATAGTAATTATTGCTATCAGTTGTGATTTGGTAGATTTTTACTTGAATTATTATTATTATGTTTTTTTCTGGTACTGGAGATCTAACTCAGGACCCTGGACTTGTGAGGCAGGCGCAGTGCCACTGAGCTAAATCCCCAGCCCTTTTATTTGAATTATTAATTCCCAAGGAATCAATCTAGGCTCATCAGCTCACCAAAATGAAGGAGAAAAGTAATAGGTATCTATCACTTAGAGTTGTTCTCAGGACTGACTGTATTAAATGCTGTGCAATGTTTTGAATAACTTCTAGTCCACAGCAAATACTCAGCAAATGTAAAGTACTACTTTTATTATGGTTATTGTTATTATTATTAAGTACTAATGGTACATAACAGCGATCATCTCCGGAGAACATCACATTTCAGACAGTAGTACCAACAGCTGTTTTTTGAAAAATCTTTGTCCTTAATTATTTTTGAAAGCTGACTTGGGATTTCACACCCATTATTTTCTCTTAAGTCTCTGCCAAACTTATATTATCTCCAGCCACTGTTAGGGCTGATGATATCCATCTATTATGAAATATAGTACTTTCCCCAAAAAATGTATGTTCCGAGTGACCTGGAAACTTGGTAGGAACTAACTTTAAGTCTGGTGCCAAATTAGGATCTAGTATTTGGTCTAGTTTATTGGTCTTGCCTACCAGTTAGCAACTTATTGGTAGAGAAGACAAAAATTTTAGTGATATCCATCAAGCATACCCTGTAGGATTGACACCCTGATGTTCAACTTTACTTTGTGGTCAGGTCTTCAACTAATTTTCCACTAGCTATGTCACTTGACTTTAATATTTTTTAACAAACCAAGAAATAAAATATTTAAAACAGAAAAATCCACAATAAAAAGATCTTGACTCATGACAGGGATACCCTTAACTTTCCTTGCTGGGTATAATGAATCATGACTGGGGTAATGATCTCAGGACAAACTTTAAAACAAAACACAATACTTTCATTTTCCTTTTTCTTTGAATTTCACTCTTACAAATCTGTGGTTATAATGAAAAGTCATATTTATTTCAGAGGTGTCTTTTAACATCGGGGCCATTTCTGCCCCAAAGCTAAAAACCTCAAAGATGCCTGGACGGCTACAGTGGGGAACTGGGGCAAGTAAAAGAATGATGGACTGCTGTGTTCTGTAAGACCAGTGGAGAATGGTTGAGATTCCTTCTAATCCTTAGAAATTTCTTTCCTTCCCATCTTCCCACCTTCTGCTCTTGTCTCCTTTCCCCATTTTTAACCTTCTGTGTGTATTCCTTTCCATATTATCTCCTTCTACTTTCTTTCCTTTTCTCCTATCTTCTCTCCACTCCTTTACCTTTTTCCTTCCATGCTGACCTTGTCCCTCCATTGTTTATTTCCCTGTAGGTAATTCTATGGCAGCTTGTACATCCAAAATACAGATGGTGCCTGACTTGCAATGGTTCAACTATGATTCTCTAGACTCTCTCTAGACTCTATAGCTCTTAGTGACTGAGAGCTATACATATTTGGTAGAAACCATACTTTGAATTTTGAATATGGATCCTTTCCCATACTAGCCACATGAGGTACAACACTCCCTTGAGATACCAGGCCGCAGCAGGGACCTGGAGCTCCCAGCTGGTCACGTGGTCATTAAGGTAAACAAACAAAAGTTTCCTATGCGTGGTGCTGCTCAGATGGAACATTCAGTAGGTGAGGTGTGTTAAGTGTATTTTTTACCGACAATATTTTCTACTCACAATGGCTTCATTGTGATGTGACTGTATTATGAGTCAAAGGACATCATTACAAACCACTACTTATAATACTAAGGGACTAGGGGAAAATATTTAATCAGGTTATCTTTCTTCCCTTGTTTGCATGCCCGACGTGCTTCAAGGAGGGCATGGCCATTTCTCTACCCTGCTTCTTCCCAGTCATTTGCTAGGTCAGCTTTGTCTCATTGGTTAAATGTTTTAGCTATTGATTAATCATGAGATTAAATCATTCATTCAACCAAAACTCACTGAGCCTTATACATGATGGTAGAGATAAGGGAAACAGACATTTTCCTCTTTATATATTGCATTTTTTGTAGTAAGACTCTTGTTCACTAGATAAATATTTCCAATTAAAATAAAGTCAATAGCATGGATCATCTTGGCTCTAGCAGAACGAGCACTTTGGAATATGCAACCCAAATGACAAATTGAGAATTTGGTGTCCTTTGTGTCTCCATGCAAAAAAATCACATCACTGAAGTGATGGAACGGGTTAAAAATAGGCAGTTTTCTAATTTCCCACAAAACCATCCTGTTATATAAAATGCAGAATCTTCTCTTAGTGAATTCTTAAAGGTAAAGAATTGAACCCCTCTGCCACATTATTTCAGTTATTTCTTGAACACTTTGATAGATATTGGTGTTTGTATTTTACTGGTAAAGGAACTGGAGCTCCAGGAGGTTAGGCCAAGCTGTCCAAGGTCATGGTGGCAGAGGTGCTATTCAAACCTAAGTCAGTTGACGCCCAAACCCAGGCCTTTCCCTGCAGTTTATAGTGGTACTTGGGACTGAACTCAGAGCCTTTGCACTGAATGACATCCCCTGCCCTTTTAAAATTGTTTTCATTTTGAAACAGGGCCTTGCTACATCACTAAGTTTCCCAGGATGAGTTTAAACATTTGATCTTCCTGCCTCAGTCTCCCAGAGTGCTGTGTTATAGGCATCAACACCACACCCAGCTTCCTACTATATATTATATAATTTTCTCTTGAGTTGCTGGAATGAAGTTATGCTGTCACCTCTTGGTTTGACAAAGTGTTTCTCTGGCAGGCTCTGGCAACAGCCTTACTACCATCCCTCTTGAGAAGGTTCCAGGATACCTTTTTGGAGAACAAGGGGCACAGGACAAGGAATGTGCAGCCAGGCACAGTAGTGGTGGAAGGGGAACCCAAGATCCTTTACAACACTGACAGAGAGTAGGTGTGGTCAGAAGTCAGTGGAGAAGTCACGTCAGGGAGCTTCAGAAAAGAGGCAGATGAAGAAAGGTGGAGGGAGCAAGCGAGGTGGAATCCAGGAGGGGAGAAGTGGCTGGACGGGGACCATGGTAAGTGGTTAGAGAAGGGAGAGTGGATGAAGATTATCAGAGAACACAAGTAGGGTTTTGTGGTGAGAGGGAAGGGTGGAGGGAAGGCAGAGAGGAGACCCAGAAAAACTGCCTAAGAATGAAGAAAAGAATAAATGCAGTTTTATCTTCATTAGAAAAGTGGAAGTTTGTCTTATATGACAGGTTGTTCCAGCCCATTGTGTTGAGCAAAGATAGTGGATTATCTCAACTGTTTACCATAAGAACTGTAGATTCCCAGGGCCACTTTATAGCAAATGCTCAGTGATGAGCTTATGAGTTTCATTGTATGCATTGGTGAGGTGAAAACTGCATATAACGAGAACCCACTGCCTTCCCATAAACTAGCTAGGATCTTCCCTCTTTAAAAGAGTGTGCAGAGATGAATAGTAATTGTACAAATCAGAGAATACCTCATCTCCTGGAGCCAGTTGTATATGATTCATAGATTTCCTGGAGGTGATTTAAACATTCAAATATAACATGTAGATTCTCACCTGGTTCCTAACAGTCTTGTATGAGTTTATTGGAAACTTTGGTAAACTTCCTTAGGTACCTCAAGGTCACCCTAGGTTCACAGCCCATTTCATGGAGGTTTGCACATCTTTCATCGATGCTGAATTGGATTTCAGTTGAATTGCATGCTAACCTGGGCTAGGTTTCAAGGGAACATTGGGGAGTTCTTTCAGGTAGAAGCCAGGTGAAGCTCAAAGGGTCCAAAGTGAGTTTTGCTTTGAGTTTCTTTTTGGTTCTGTTTGAACTTGACATTCAAAGTGAAACTCAGGAGATCTGAACCTCTTGCAAACTCAGGCTCAGAGGAAGGTTTTTAAAAGCAAACCTGGCATGCTGAAAATGCTGAGCTAACAGTGCTAATTGGCTCTTCAAATTGCTCTGCCCAAACCTCTGAAAAGTTTCATCTGGAAAAAGAAGTTTTCTTTTAGCAGCGTTTAGAAAAGCTTTGCAAGAGGACCTTGGGCTTGCTGGTAGATTATGTGTGACAAGGAGAATGTACAAATTTCCAAAATGTCAGATTGCTAGGCAGAGTCCCTGAAGTAGCCTGTGAAACAAATCAACCAAGTCCTTATATCTTACCCCTGAATTAGGATTAAAGACACCTTTTTATTTGAGCAATTCAAGCTGAAGCTAAATGAGTTTCTTGTATTACCTGTGTAGTTATCCATAGTGATATGAAAATACGTGTCACATGTCATTTTCTTCTCTGTGAGAATAAAGAATCGGAAGAAAATCCTGTCCCCATCACCCATTAAGCACATCCATATATACCAACATACAACTGTCCTTAAGAGGTGTAAAGGTGCAGGAAGCATATAGATGAGCCTGTTGGCAAGACATTTCACAAGCTAATCTTCTAACTGGAGGAGAAGTTGGTGCTGGGGCAGAGGGAATTTAATTTACTTTTGGCAAACAAGGCAGAATACTAAATTAAACTGAAGAAAAATGAGTTTTTCTGAGAAAGGAAACAGGTTGGCAGAATTTTGGCATCTCAACAAAAGGAAATCACACAAAGAGAAAAGGATTAGTCAAAATAAAGATCAAATGAAGATCAAAAATAAATTGGCTTCAACCCAGGTAACATTTGTTGTTTTACAAGCAGGTCTTTCCTTCCCTGGTGTGAAGAATGGAGGAACCACCTGATTGTCACCTAAAGGTCATTGGATGCCCTGCATGCTTGTGATGAGGTGGTCCTGGGACCCCTGTGAAAGCCAAGCACTGATGCAGTATTGAAAACATCTATGCAACCTTCTGGTCCTCAAACTGTGAATGCCATAAAGGCAATGGATACTGGCAAGACTTTCTTTCTCCTGGGATCTCTCTCTTGACTTTAGTGGTGTCTTTTCATTTCCTATATAAGGTTCTATAAAGTCAGGAAACATTTATATTTGAAATTATTAGCATGAATGTTACCACTCATCTTTATTTTGTGGCAGCTAGTCTTAAATCCAAATTTAAGAGTATTGCCTCCCTATGCAGAATTCCTTAAATTACATAATTCATATTTACAGTTCACACATACATCTGCATCTCATTCTTACCGAAACAGTGGAAACAATTCGTTAAATTAACTGAACTGGGGCTGGGGATGTAGCTCAGTGGTGTAAAGCCTTCCTGGCAAGTGCAAGGTCCTGAGTTTGAGTCACAGTACCAAAAAAAATCTAAACTCAGCTGTTTGTATTTCACTTCTTGATATGGCCATATTGTACCAACAGTTTCTACCTTCAGCTTACTGATGGGTAAGCAAGGCTTAGAAGGAAAAGGAACTATGGATTGCTCTATCTGCACAACATGGAGAATTGACCGGAAGTGTGCTGGCAGAAGTGACGTACAAAGACAGTGGAAGTAAACTATATCCATGAGAATTTCAGGATAACATCCTGGTAAAAAGGCAGAATTGCTATATGAGATTTAATAAACTTTGGCATAATTGATGGTTTTCTTTTCGGTTTATTTCTTTTCTTGTTCTTGAATCTTTTAGATTCCCAACAGTTAACTGACACTTTTTGTAAATGAAGTATTCATCATCATCATGAGAATTAAATCACCTCAAGTAAGGCATCAGCCTCCTTCAGAAATTTCCATCTTGGGTTACAGATGATAAATCCAATCTTGAATAAGCCATTCTGAAAAACATTCAAAATGTGTTGGCAGTTCTGATAACGATGTTCCTTTTCTAGAACAATTTCTAAAATTAGGTTCTACAAAGAATGGGACATCTCAGACTCCACAGAGAAACTAAAAATGAAATGATGCTGAAAACTGACATGGTATTTAAGTCTGTGAAATCAAACCCTGATGCCTTTGTGATACCATAATCATGGTACCTGTTTAAGAAACTGATCGGGCACCAATTTTAGGAAGCCACTAACTTTTGTGTTTATTGAACTTATTTCTTATAGGTGAAAAATATAAATAGGCTTTTAATGTACCCTTTAAACTTCTGATTTTGAAATGTGTTTAACCTTTAAGTTGTTTCATTATTTTGCAAATAAACATACACAATTTAAATTATTTACATACACATACACTTATTTTCCTGATATGTGCAAGTAAATGCATATATGGATAGATTTACTCAAAGGACAATTTCACAAGAATGGATAAACTCTACAAATGTGAACAGAAAGAAGAAAAGTTCCAAGGAATATAGTGTAGTGTCTTTTCAAAATACATGATGGCCTTGGCCAGCTGTGACATGCAAGGAGCTGATAGGTCTGGCAGGAAGCTGTGAGGCCTGGAACTATCTCTCTCTTTTTTTTTTTGGTACCGCAGATGGAACTCGGGACCTTGGCGGTGGAACCACTGAGCTAAATCCCCAGTCCCTGTAACTATCTCTTAAAGAAAGTCTGAGCTGAACCCAAAGAACTGATGGCCAGTGTCCTTGTGTTGGAAGAATAAATCAAACAGCCAGTATAGAAAAGTTTTTCATCACCATACAATTCCAGTTAGCTAGATTATCTTTAGATGTAAAAATGAGAATGAGAAGAGAAGGAAGGCGTACAGCAGTTCTGAGAGCTTGTTTATAATCAGAGTTTGAATCCAGTCAGCACCATGCCCTCCCAGGCCACAGATATTCCCCTAAATCATAACCTCAGAGCTATGCTTCATTAGTCATATGGAGACTCTCAGAAGAAAATGTGGTTAGTTTGTGCAAAAGAAACACTACTCCAGGAAAAAACAGCTCAATGTGTGTGCCCTGGAGACTATAGGTTCAGAAACATTTTACACAAGGGAAAAACATTTTATAAACAGCAAATGCCATATGCTCTTGAAGTGTCTTAATAGTAGAAGTGGCTTATTCAGTTTCCCTTGTGACCAAGCATCTGGTGCCCAGGCCCATATAGCAATGACCACAAACCCTGCAATTCGTAGGTCTATATTTACTTGTTAAACAGAACATGCCCATTTAAAGTTTTATTTATTATGACCTAGGACTTACATTAACTGTATCTTATTCTTATAGAGATTCTGAAAAAGTAGTTTAATTTTGACATTTTTGGAGTAGACTTTGGAGCTTCTTTTTCTTTTTGCAAATTTCTTTGTGGGAAAAGTTTGTAATTGTGGTCTGTTTCCTTAAACTTGCCAGGCAGTGCCTATTCATTTCTTCACAGCCTGACCTCAATGCCATTGATTATGACACAGATACAGGTGACCAAGCAAAGGAAATGTCAACTAGATTACTTTTAATCAGCCCAAGGCTTCCTTTTTTCCTGAATTTTTCACTAATGTGTTTTTGTAAATTTTAGAAAGTGGCTAAAATTGAACAAATAAACTTTTAAAAAGATTATGGTACCAGGGCTTGAACCCAGAGAACACTGAGCTACATCTCCAGCCCTTTCTATTTTTTTATTTTGAGACAAGGTCTTGATAGATTGCCCGGGCTGGTCTTGAACTTGTGATGTCTGGCCTCAGCTTTCTGAGTAGCTGGGATCACAGACATGTGCCATCAAGCCTTGTGAGCAAATAAGTTCTCAATGTTACCATAAAATAACTTGGATCTGGTCGACCCTTGAGAGAGTGATGGGTGCTCAGATCACAAGAACCACTGCAGGGACAATGGCTTCCAGAGCCACTGTGGTGACAGTGATGACTCCATATCTGATCAATAGTTTTATAAGTAGCAAATGATACACTCCCTTTTCACCTTGATTATCTTTTCTTCACAATGTATCCTCAAGAGCTTTCTACATCAATATAAGGAAGAGTCCTTCACTTTTTATTTTTGGTACTGGGGATCGAACTCAGGACCTTGCGCTTGTGAGGCAGATGCCGGAACCACTGAGCTAAATCCCCGGCACTCATCACTTATTTTTAATTTTTATTTTTAGCAAACTAGTACTCCAATTTCTGGCTTAACTATACAGTAACTTATTTTAGCAGTTCTTTTTTTTTTTTGATAGACATTTGGACCCCTTTTCCTGATCAAAGTTTCCTGTAATAAGCTGGGTGTGGTAGGGCAGGCCTATAATCCCAGCACTCTGGAAGTTGAGACAGGAAGGTTGTAAATTTGAGGCCAGTCTAGGCTACATAGCAAGTTCAAGGCCCACCTGAACACACACAATTTTTTCTATAATAGTAACATAATAAATAGTCTTGTAAATACAGCATTTATACACAAGCAGGTATATTTGTAGGGAAAAATTGCAGAAGTGGGATGCAAGCTACAATTTTGCCAGATCTAGCCAAATTGCTCTGCATGGAGTTTGCTGTTTTGGACCCCTACCTTGGACAGGCTTCTTCTCTACCTTGCTGGGGGTAGCTTTGGTAATGTGGCAGGTGAACAAAATGTGCTTTTATCTTGTTATGATTAAAGTTGCACACTTTCTCATACATTGGACTCTAGATTTTCTTTTAGATTGTTAAAACATTTTCTATTTCCTGGGGTTTTAAAAAAGTACTAGAGAAATAATACAGGGGATGTTAAACTATTGCTCCTGCTATGAATTTCAAATACTTTATCTCCATTTATCATTTGTCTTTAAATTTGCTTGTGGCGTCTTTTTGCTTGTGGTGTCATAGGTAACTTTTCCATTTTTTAATGTAATCTACTTTATAAATTTTTAAAATTCTTGGCATCTGGAATTTGAGACTTGGTTTAAAAAGGATTTTTCTACTTCAAAGTTATAAGAAAAGGTACAAATATTTTCTTCTTGTTCCTGTATTGCCTTATATCATTGCTTACATTTTATTATTGACACATTTGTAGAGTTTTATGATATAAAGCATAAAAGATGAATTCAGTTAAATTTTTTCTGTATCCTATCCATTTTCCTCAACATATAAATTTTAAAAAATCAACCTTCCCACACTGAATTGAGAAGTAAATTTTATTATGTAATAAATTCATAATTATAGTTGATTTCAGTAGTACATAAAAAATTAAAATCTCATAACCTAGTAGGATGTATTCTAGCAATGTAAGAATCATTCTATATTGGAAAATGTATTTACACAACTCATTAGATTAAAAGATCCCATACCCACTGGGTTGGTCAATGCCAATAGCAAGATCAAATTGAGTGAGAGACCAAAGACATTACCTGATAAATCAAGAAAATTTATTTATCTGGACACTACAGAAGGAAGTCAGCACAATCAGGATGCCCAGCAAAGAGGCCAGCAGCCTTCCCTACTAACAGACAGAGAGCACTGGCAGATGTGTAATTGCAGATAGACAATCTAAAAGGGTGAGAGTCACATGAAAACGCCAAGAAGTTCAACTGCCCTCCTCTAAACTCACCCTTATATTCACAAGGCTGGGGCAATTCTGCAGGGCAGAGTGTTCAGGTATGAGGGCACCTATCAGAGTTAAGTACATCATCAGTCTTGATGGAAGAACCCTAGACATACTAGATTACCTATCATACTACAGGACACTGTGGTATATTTGATATATTTATCTTTCCCTTTGCAATCTTCAAAATAAACATGGTTTCAATTGTTTCCTGATGTCAGAGCTGTAGAAAAATAAAAAATGCCTCGCATGAACTTTTTTGGGACTGTTTACAATCTCAGACCAGCTGTAAGACCTATCCTATATAGAGAAACAATATATACTATAATTTTACCTCAACAGATGCTTTAAAAGTATTTACTAATAAATAAAATCTCATAGAAATATAATTTTTTTTTGGGTATTTTGTAAAAGGTCTTGCTTTGTTCTAGGCTGGCCTGTAACTCCTTAGGTAGCCAAAGTTGGCTGTCTTCCTGCCTCAGCCTTTCAGAGTGCTGGGATTACAGTTGTCTGCCACCGCAACAGTCAGACAACTTTTCTTACGGTGGCCAGAGATGACTTGAAAAAGGGAAGAGCTAAGCCATGTTCCTAGATGGGTAGAATCAATATTGTAAACAAGAAAAAAAAACCCTTTTACAGTGTATTCTACAGTGTATAATTTTAATGTTATTGCAGCTAAAATAGTGCTAGAATTTGTGATAAAGATAATTCTAAAATTTAAAGAGAAAATATACAAATATATTTAATAAATATTGGGGGAGAATCCCAATCATTGGACTTGTCTTACTACACATGAAAACATGTTATAAAGCTTTAGTAATGAAAATGGCTTGATATTGGTGTTGAAGTGGACATAAAGATCAACCCAACAGAATAGGTACCCTAGAAGTCAACCCTACTTATATACGAACATGATGAATATGCTCATTTAAATTTAAAGGGGAAAAAAATCTAAAGGGGAGGGATAATAAGCATAGCTTAGAAATTTAGTAAAATATTTGGAAAAAGTAAAACTAGGCAGCCTACCTAAATCCATTCATACAGAGATATATCCAAGTTTCAGATGGAACAGGAACAAAATAAAAAGTAAAAATCAGATGATTTCTGACTTACTTAGTTAATTAATTAAAATGAGACATGTTAATTAAAATGGAATAGAGGCTGGCCATAACTGGTGCTTAATAAATATAAGGACCTTTACTTCTTACAATGCCCAGTATAGGGACATATTTTCTATAGACATCTATTCAGAAAAGTTGATACTCCTTACTCATCATTTAAGTTAGCTTTTGCTGTGCTCTAGTCTCAGGTCTTACCAGGAACACCACCTTACGGTAGGTTTTGTAGTGTATTATTTATCTTGCAAAGAATAACTGATCACTTGTAGTCACAGCACATCATGTTTCTGTATGATGAGATTTCTAGGATTTAATTTGGTTCTTTATGCATGCCTCATAGAGCTTCAGTGCCCATGGCTACCACACAAATGGTTTGATTCATTTCATAACAGCCTGAGTGTTTTCTGAGAAACAGAGATGAGTAAACGTTTGTTGCAGTTAAACAGTAGGCAGTCCCAGTCTGCTTTCCTACTGGAACATAAAAATATTGAGACAAACCCTGAAGGGTCTACCTTCTTTATAGTGAAGAGAAAATGAACTATCTATTGACTGAAATAGCTATAAAAAAGTAAAGCATTCATTTGGCTAAATGCTTCTGATTGAGACTAAGATATAATCTAGGGAGGAACTACAAGAAAGTAACTCTTTTTACATAGGTTCACATAATTTCAGCATTGTTTTGTGTTGTGTTTTGTGAGTACTTTTGTTGATGATGAAATGTAAAAAAGCTTCCAACTACATTTAAAAAATTTCCATTAACTTAGCCCCTATATACAATTAGTATGAGTTATATACTGTGTCAGTTCATAGCTACTTATTTCATATTTAATTACAATTATTAACTTAGCAGGTAGTTAGTGAGGATAGAAAAAGAACCTTTCTTTTCTTGGTTTGGTGTCTAATGCTCAAAAGCCAGGAAGATTGAATAGAGATCTTTGTTACCAAAACCAAATATATTCTCCATGAATTGCAGCCTTTCTCTCATTGGCAAAGATCTCTATCACATCAACTTTTTTGGTGATGTGTTTCTTTTTTTTTCCTCGGTACTGGGGAATCCAACTCAGGACCTTGCACTTGTCAGGCAGGAGCGGGCGCCACTGAGCTACATAACCCTGGGGTAATGTGTTTCTTAATCACTATATAGATGTAAACATCTATAAAATGAATCAAATATAATGCATATTGATTATGGGTGAAATGGAAACCTTATAATAAAGTCAATAAAATTAATAAGTGAGGGTATAAAGCTATTCTAATTTATACACAAAGCTATTGACAAATGAGGTTCTGGTAGCATTCTAGTTAATAATCAAAGAACAAATAACAGGGATGATAACATAAAAAGTATCTCAAAGAAACTTATTTACATATTAGTGTTACATTAGGAATCTTGGGAAATTAAAGCTCTTGAATAATTTTTAATGACAATTACTATAATCATTATGCAAAATCCAAGCAGATTCTGAAGGATACCATATCCTGTTAGCCTACATCTTTGTCAGAAGAATTACCTTAAAAGAGAAAGAACACTTGATTCATTCCTATTCTGGTAATTACTACATAGGTACAGTTGTAACATAATGTTCTGTAAAATCCAAGCTGGAGTACTTAGTTTTATAACTTTTGGTTAAATTTTAAAAACAAGGTAATCAAACATTTTATTTACTCTGTATATTAAATTTTCTTGCCTGTTTTAAGTAGATTAACATTAAGTGAACTTTTTCCAGAGGAAATGATCTTTGAAAAATGAAGATCTGCTGTTCCATAATTACCTCTGCACTGTGGAAAACTGAGGAACAAGTTGAATAAGACCTGGTCCCTATGCTTAAAAAGGATATAGTGTAGGGGCCAGGGATTTAGCTCAGTGGTTCCGGTGCCTGCCTCACAAGCACAAGGTCCCGAGTTCAATCCCCAGTGCAAAAAAAAAAAAAAAGGATACAGTGTAGCCAGCATTTACCACATTTCCTCGTTTTCTTTTTTCTCTCACGATGAGCACACTCACTATTTTAAAGGGGAAATCAGGCTTTTCCCCCTAATTCCTCTTTCCTTATTCCCACTAAGCCAGAAGCCAAGAGAGTGATCTTAATGGCGGCAAATTGAAAGCAGAATTTTCAATTCTTTACTAAACATATGCTGTGTATGTCTGTATTGTCTAAAGATTCTATTTATTGTTCCTGCTATTTGATGAAATGAAAATGTTTTTATTGCTATCTGAGATCGTCTACAAATAACATGATATAAACTTGGAAGCAAGTTGGCTTTTCTGAGGCAACTTTTTAATGCTATGTGAATATGAAGAGAATGTTTGAAGATTTTCCCCTCTGTATTTCTCTGTTGAGTTCCTTTTCTTTTCTAGAACTTGTTGGAAGAAAGATAGAGACCTTTGTTATAGTATTAAAATATTATAGCTTTTTATCTGTAAGAATGTAAATAAAAGGAAAAGTTCTGAATGTCTATAAGTACATAGATTGTTACTTACACACAAATAACTCAGACGAGGCAGTTTCAGAGATGATGGTCCTCTATTAAAGGTTTATCATTGTCCTTTAAAACATGCAACTAGCAAGGATTTTATCATTACTGGAAGAAAGTCTACCCTCTATAAAAGCTATCTAGCAAAAATTATTTCATTATTATCATAATTTATCTCCCCACATTTACCTCCCTCTTCCTGCCAATGAGAAAAGAAGTAGATAGTTGTGCAGGTAAAAAGCCATTCACGATCTATGTGTATTATAACTGCAATTTTTGTATGAGGAATTCTCCTTTCTGTCTCACTCAAAGAGTGATCTTCAATTTGATAGTTCAGTAAGATCTCAGGTTGAGGACTAAACATGTTGGATCGCACTCTGAACAAAACAGAAAGTTTGCTAAAGTTAGCAAAATCAGATAGATTACAACCTAGGTGAAGTACACCAAGTTTGAAGTTCTGAATAAGGTTAAGAAAAATAGGGGCTGGGGATTTAGCTCAGTGGCACTGTACCTGCCTGCACAAGGTCATGAGTTTGATCCCTAGTACAAAAAATAAAAGATTAAGAAAAATAAACTTAAGAAACAGAAAATTCTAGTGACTAAATACTTTTTTCATGATGAGACTATGTATGTACACACATCTTAGCAGAAAGGAAAGATTCTAGGGAGGTTTAGAGAAAGCATTACTGTGCCTTCTGTTAAGTTGGTGACCAGCTGCCTCCAAAGTACCGAAGACTGTTCTCTTTCCTGGAAAGGTTTGTTTTGTAACCCATATATACCCCTCGATAATCAGGGCAGAGGGCAATTTTCTCTTACTCCCATATCATCAGGCTGTTCAACCTCTTTGTCTTTCTTTCTCTGCCTCATGTGCCTTCACATGCACTAACTCCCAGTTGCCGCAGCCCCAAAGCAGCTTGTCCCAGATGGCAGCCAGGGGGCAAAGAGCCAAAATCACTCAACTCCGAAGGGCTTTCTCAATGTATGGATGAATGGATGGGTGCCCATGTGTTTACATGACTATTTTGGGTGTTTTGCTTTTGAAGTTAGATTATAGACAGCATAAAGAAAGCTAGGAAGCATTTGGCTCACAGACATCTGTTACTCATCACTGTTATAGGGTAAAGAACAGAAGCAATATGGCAATCACCAGTTTTGATTGGTGATATCAAAGATCTGATCACTTCTCTGCTCAAAAACCTCCACTTTTTTTTTTTCACCTCACAATGCAATACACCACCACAGCATAATACAATAAAACAAGTTCTTATTGTGGTCTATAAGGCCCTACAGGATCTCACTCCTACCCAATATTCTGACTCCACTTCTTGCCATTTGTTTCCCTCTGTATATAATCTAGCAGCAACTTAACGTCTTTGCTTTTTCTTGAACATGCTGGTACACCCTTATCTTAGGTCCTTTGCTCTCTGCCTGGATTTTCCTGCCTCCAAATGAGGTTTTCTCCTTCTACTCAGGTCTCTTGGTCAATCATCATCTTACAAAGGGACTTTTCCTCGCCCTTTCTAAACTAGTTCCCCTTTCCTACCCCCATCATTCTCTATTTCCATAATCAGCTTACACTTAACATCTTTTGTTGTATTTGGTTTTTAAAATGATTTGTACGTCCTAACCAGAATATAAATTAATATGCTTGGATTTTGACTCTGTATAATCTATATTCCCAGCACATAGAACAATGCCTGGAATAAAGTAGTGCTCAGACAGTAAATGTTGTCTGTGCCCCTCCCTGATCCCTTAGATTGTGCCACTTAAATGAGTTCTGACCAATTTCAAACAGTGAGTGTCTGCATCTCCAAGCTCAGGGATCCTGTTGAGAAATTGTCTCAAGTAAACCAGCCTACTTATCTGTATTAATCATTTTTCCATTACTGTAACAAAATACCTGACTTTGGTCAACTTATAAGGGAAAGACATTGCTTTAGATCACAGTTACCGAGGCTGGGAGTTCGAATAGCCTAGGGCAAGCTCTAGTGAGGGTCCACCTACTGCATTACCTCATGCTAGATGACATCAAAATGGTGGGAGTGTGCTCCAGAGGGAAAGATCAGATCTAGACATGAAACCTAAAGAGGCTGCAGAGTGGCCAGGCTTGTCCAAGGGCATGCTCTCAATGACCTAAAGACCTCTCACTAAGCTCTACCTCTTGTATTTTACTATCCAACAGCATCACACTGAGAACCAAGCTTCTAACATGTGAACCCCTGTGGATTAAACCATGTACAAACAATAGTACCATGCTATGCATCAGGTTTGGTGTCACAGAGCAGCCCTCAATCAATGATTTTCATCTGTTGATGCATAAATATTACAGCTCACTTGCCTTTCATTAGAGGGGGACAGGAGTAAAGAATGGGCAGGGAGGGGGCATTATTCTGAGACTAAGATAGCTGTCTTAATAATGCACTGTTTATTGGCTGCCTTCTTTTCTTGTATTATTTCCCCTCTCCCCTACTACTAGCTTATACCTTGCAACTAAACTATTTACCCTCAAATTCTGATTACAGGGTACTTTGAGGCAATCCAAACCAAAGCAGCAAATATGTATTACTGTTGAATTAATTATAGTAGATTCTAAATGCAGGTCTAGACATGAGGCTGAATAGGGAGAGATTAAGGGCATAGTTTCATGGAAGATGTAAAGTTAACAGAATAAAAACGATAGGGGGCTACCAAGAATAGTAAGGGGACAAGATGGTTATATCAAGGTGAAAGTGAAAATGAATTCTTGGTAGCACCTGAGAATCAGCATCTGCATGTGAGTCCTCAGCAATCTACAAGATGGAACATAGAAACAAGTTCACACAATGGCAAATCCATGGGTGTGAAATCCATGTAGGTGCACAGGCCCCCAAGCCCAGAATGATCCTGTACTTGATTTAATGTTCTTCTATTGCCATCTTAAAAGTCCTAATAATTCTTGAACAGGGAGCCCTGCATGTTTATTTTTCATTGAGCCTCACAAATTATGTGCTCACATTATAGTTTCTCCTTACAGTTTAGGAAAAGATGTAGAATATTAAGGATTTAGAATGAAGGAATAGGTTTTATAGAGCTGTGTTACTAAGAAGTTGTCAGTGCCTTCCTATAGTTTAATTAAGAGTATTGATTTCTTGTGTCAGAGAATTATAGCCATATTGGAAGAAAGAATAATCTAGTAATATTTCATGATGCTAATTACTTGGTGTAAATCATGAAAACATTTTTAAGTAGATGTGATATATATTCTTAATTTATAATTTGGGAAAAAAATACAAGTGCTACTGATTAGAAAAATTATAATATAATAGCAAACAAAAAATCAGGTTTGTCTTCTTCACTGACTTGTAAATATGCAATTTTGTGGTCTATTATCTGCTGGTCACTTTTTAATTGATCACTCATCAGGCTTTCCAGTTGGAAGGCTGCCAAGAACTTTTAATGTTTCCAGCTTAACAACTGGCATGTAAGATGCCATTTAAAAATGTCATTATGCTTAATTCCATTTAAAATAGTGAAAATTTAAAACAGTCCATTAAAATGCTAAAAAGATGTCTTTTTGATTTTTTTAAAAAAAGAAAAAATATTTGAGCAAAGAAAAAAACAATTAGCTCTTGTGAGAAACTTTGAAGTTTGTGGATTTTTGAGCAAAGAGGCAAGTAAGTGAAATATTACAGCATTTTCCACTAACTAAAAACAGATGTCATGTGATGATGGGTGTTACATCTGCAGCTGACACCCACTTCAAAGAACAGGTGCCTCTAGATGTCAGAAAAAAAAGCACAGCTCTTGAACCAGTGTATGACAGTCTTCAGGAAGTGACAAGTGTGACAATGGGAAGACTGGCTCCAAAGCAGCTCTGAGTCACTGTGTCATGATGGTACATCAAGGCACTTAGGTTTTTATTGCATTTTCTGTGGGGTAGGGCTTCAATGTCAGAGACTAAACTGCAGATGATTACACTAATTAAAAAATCATGATGTTACAGGAAAAAGAACAAAGTTGGGCTTTTTTCTTTACATTATGTAAAAAATTAACTGAAAATAAATGAAAAACACAGCATGGAGAAAATACTTATAAATCATATATCACATGAAGGATTAACATCCAGAATATACAAAGAACTAGAACTCAATAAGAATAACATCTCAATTAACAAATGGGCAAAAGAAAATAATCTTTATTGAAAATAACAAAGAAAGAGCCATTATCCTACCTGTCTTAAAAATATACTACAAAGCAATAGTAGTTAAAACAGCTTCATATTGGCATAAAAAGGGACAAACAGACCAATGGAACAGAATAGAGAGCCTGAAAGTAAACCCTACACCCAACTGATCTTTGACATAAGAGCTAAGAACACACACAGAAGAAAGAACAGTCTCTTTTGTAAATGGTGCTGGGGGAAACTGGGTATAAACATGTGGATGAATGAAGCTACACCCCTATATCTCACATATAAAAAATCAACTCAAACTACTCAAAGAAAACATAGTTGAAAGGTTTTAGGACATTGGAAATGACTCCAGACTCCAAAAGCACAGAATCAGACTCCAAAAGCACAGGAAACAAAAGCAAAAATAAATAGGATTATATCAAACTGAAAAGCTTCTGCACATCAAAGGAAACAATCAACAGAGTTGAGACAATTATAGAATGGGAGGAAATATTTCCAAACTTTAGGTGGATTTGAAATGTCCCCCAAAGACCAATGTGTTCAAAGCTTGGTTGCCAGCTATGGCACTATTGGGATAAGAAGTAGGGCCTAATGGGAGAGAGTTAGGTCACTGAGAACATGTTCTTGAGGGAGATACTGGGACTCTAACCTCTTCCTCTCTTCTCTTGCCTCCTGATCACCATGAGGCAAGTAGCTTCCTTTACCACATGATCCCACAATGATGTACTGCCTTGCCACAGGTCCCAAATGATGGAGCTAACTGACTATGGACTGAAACCTCTGAAATTATGAACTAAAATAAATTTTTTCTCTTTATAAATTGATTAGTTATTGTGTTACAGTAGTGGAAAGCTGACTAAAATACTATATACCTGACAAGGAGTTAATATCTAAGATATATAAGGAACTCAATAGGAAAAAAACCTCAAATAATCCAATTAAAAATGGCAAGTAGACCTAAGTAGACATTTCTTAAAGATACACAAATTGCCAACAGGTATATGAAAAATGCTCAACATTATTAGGGAAGTGCAAGTCAAAACCATGAGCTATTATCTTGTTCCAATAGTTGTTATTAGTGTGACACAAATAATAATGTGAAGAAAAGGAAACATTATTGGTAGGAATGTAAATTAGTTCAGCCATATGGAAAACAATATAAAAATTACTTTAAAAATTAATAATAGAACCACCATATAACTCAGAAATTCCATGACAGGGTAACTACCCAAAGGAAAGAAAATCAGTATGTCATCTGCAATCTCAGAGTGCAGACATCTGCACTCCCACATTTATTGCAGCATTAATCACAATAGTTGTGTTATCAATAGTCACTTTACTGTTGCTGGGACAAAATGCTTTATACCCACAATTTAAAGGAGGAGAGGCTTATTTTGGTTCATGGTTTCAGTCCACAATCAACTGACTCCAAGGCAGAAACAGTAAGGCAAAAGAGCATGGTGGAAGAAAGGTGTTCAACCCATGGCATCCAGAAAGGAGAGAGAGGAAAGGGAGTCAGGGACAAGAGTACACATTGTCAGTGACCTACCTTCAACCAGGTCCCACCTCCTAACAGCACATTTAGGATCCACTGATGAATAAAGTGTCTCCATGATCCTATCACCTTCCAAATACATGAGATTTTTGGAAAACATATTGGATCTAAACTGTAATACTCCTGGCCCTCAAGAGGCGCATGTCCAGCTCATTATGCAAAGTGCATTCAGTCTATTTTTAAGAGGTCCTAAAGTCTCAACAGTTCCAGCATTTCTGCAAAGTCCAAGTCCAAAGTCTCTTCTGAGACTCAACACTCTTAACTGTGAGTCCCTGTGAAAAAAGTTAAATACTTCCATAGTACAATGGCACGAGGCAAATATTCTTATTCCAGAAAGGAGAAATAGTGGGATAGAAAGGAATGATATCAAAGAAGACGAAAAACCAGAAGGGAAAATATTAAATCTTCTAGCTCCATTCCCAGCACCCCGGGAAAGTTGTGGTGATATGTGAACTATAAAGGGCTCAGGTGGCAACACTCCTATGGTATTGGCAGTTGCATCCCACATCACCTCTCTCTTGGGCTGACTCTGCTCATTCATTGCCTGGGGCTTTTCTTGGAAGATAATCCATGTTCCTGGCATCTCCACCTTCCTGCACTCCACAGCACTTTTGGCTTATTCTCACAGCTTCACATATCACCCACTCAGGAGTAAACTGCCTGGCCTGTCAGGCTTTCTTCTGAAATCTGGGTGGGAGCCTCTCTGACCTCACAACTCTTCCATTCCAGATGCATAAAAAACCAGCACCACATGCATTGAACCCAAATTTGCCAGCAGTGAGAGCAGTAGCTGGGTTTCCTTGGACCATGATCTCAGGGATATCTGAATGTCTGGGTGGCTGAACTCTGGGCAATACTTTCCTAGGTAGCTCTGAATTAGCTGGGCTTCCTGGGGCTCTTTCCTCAGAGAAAGGTTTACACTTTTTAATCTTTTAGCCTCTGATGGGTGGGGTCTCACTGATTTCTAAAATGCTTCCTATTGTTCTGACACAAAGTACTTGACTTTATTTTAATTCTAATCTTTTCAGCAAACATCTCTCCATAACCCTAACTGTGGGGGATGAGATAGGAAGACTGAGGCCTAATTGGCCTCCTCAGCGAGCACTAAAAAAAAAAGGGCATGCAAGTGTGCTGACATGCTTCAGGGAAAAGTAAAAACACCTGAGATTGTTGTTTACCTGGGCAAGTACCATGAAGGGAGGGAGACAGATGAATCGTGTGTAACTCTAATTGCTTGTGCCTGTGTCTGAGAGACAAAAGCCAAGTTATGCCAGTCACTTGAGGCTCTATGTTGAAAGGTGACAAGATCCTGTTGGCCCTCCATATTTTAACCTGATTCTGTGTCTCTTACTTTTCATCTTCATCACCCCTTGGTCAGGTTTGAGCTCATGGCTGATTCCTACACCTAACCTTCCAGGCCCTTCTGTTCTGGTGAAGCTGCAAAATTTTCACAATGCTGTTAGGAATTTGGACAGTACAGTCCAGGCTCAGGAGGTTTCAGATGTGAATAAGGATTGTATTAGAAATTGGGCTATATGCCATGTTACATTCTGGCAAAGAACTTGTCTGAATTTTGTCCATGCCCTAAGACTGTGTGTGTAGGGACTAGTCTAGCAGAGGAAATTTCCAGGCAGCCCAACCTTCAGGCCGTGGCAGGGGTACTGCTGGCTGCTTTTAGTCATGTATATATGAGAAGCAGGTGCAAAAAGCAAATTGAATGACTTGAAAATATAGCCCAATTTCTAATACAGTCCTTATTCACATATGAAACCTCCTGAGCCTGGACTGTACTGTCCAAATTCCTAACAGCATTGTGGTCTTCTGAGCTCTGACCAGAATCTCCCATTAAGCTCAGCTTACAGCATTCTAGGGCTTCTCTAGCTGGCATCTCCAAACCTTTCTAAACTTTTGCAAACCATTTCCAAAGGCTTCCAAACTACATGGTCAGGTCACAAAAATATTCTGTCTTGGTTACTTTTCTTATTGCTAAGACAAAATACCCAATACCCACAAGTTAAAGGAGGAATGGTTTATTTCCTCTCATAGTTTGTAGAGGTTTCAGTTCATAATTGGTTATCTCCAAAGGATGGCAGAGGGCATCACAAAGGAGAAATAGTTCATGGCATGGCAGGCAAAAGGCAGCAAGCAGTAAGAAGCAGCAGCAGTAGTCAGCCTGCCTTCCCTCTCTCCCTTTATATTCCATCCAGGCTGTAAGACTGGTGCTACCCACATCCAGGGAAGAACTTCCATTTATCCACACCAAGACCTATGTTAAGATGATTAGTGGACTAATCGACACATCCTTAATTCCAGTATCACAGCATTAATCCATATTCACACACCCTAGATCCAACCACATCCTAAAAGCCTCACCTATTGAGCATAAGAGGCTTTGGGAGAACATCTAGATACAAGCCATGAAAAAATCTCACTTCTTTCTGGTACCAAAACATGTTTAATGACTGTTCCATCTCTGGGACAAAATACCTAATTTACAGCAGGAGAGGTTTATTTTGATTCTCAATTCATGGTTTCAATCTATGGTTGACTGGCTTCAAGGCAGAAACAGCATGGCAGAGGGTCATGGTGGAGGAAATATGCTCAAGCCATGGCAGCAAGGAATCAGAGAAAAAGAGCCAGGGACAAGAATACACTCTTTCAGGTCATACCCTCTGTGAGATATCTCCAAACAGGCCCCACCTCCAAAGAGCACATTCAGCTACTGAACTCACCAGTGGATGAATAGACTGACGAGTATATATTCCCATGGTCCAATCACCTTTCAAACACATGAGACATTTTGGGAACACTAAATAGAAACCATAAGAATAGCCAGGAAAAGAAACAACCTAAATATCCTTCAACTGATGAATGGATAAAGAAAATGTGGTATATATACACAATGAAATGCTATTCTTCCATAAAACAAGATGAAATTTTGTCACTTGTGACAACATGGATGGAACTGGAGGGTACAATGTTAAGTGAAATAAGCCATACTTAGAAAGACAAATACTGCATGATCATACTCATATGTGGAATTTTAAAAAGTTGGTCCCTTCGAGTTTGAGAATAGAGGTTACTGGTGGTTGGAGAGAGTGGGAGGGGGAACAGAGAATAGCAAAAGTTGATCAATGATTACTAAATTATAATTACATGAGAAAAAGAAGTTCTGATATTTTATTGTACAATAGGGTGACTATAAATAATGATAATGTACTGTGTATTTTCAAAAAGCTTTATTAGAAGACTTTGAATGTTTTACTCACAAAGAAATGATATTTTAGGAGACAGATAAGTTTGCCTGATTTGAGCATTATACAATGCATGCATTTAGTAAAACATAACATGGTACTCCATAAATGTGCATAATTTTGTCAATTTAAATTTATATTTCTAATGTATACTTCTCCAAAGAAGATATATATCTTACCTATAAGATATATATCTCCAAATATATATTTTCCAAATATATATATATATCTTCCCCAAAGAATATATATCTCTTCTCCAAAATATGTCTCTTCTCCAAAGAATATATATCTTCTCCAAAGAAGATATGCAAATGACCAAAACAACACATGAAAAGATGCTCAAGATCATTAACAACTAGGAAAATGCAATCAATGAGTTACCACTTCACAACCATTAGACACCTATTAAGGGGGAAAAAAAGAAGTGTCAGCAAGGAAGTGGAAAAATTGCAGCTCTTACACATTGTTAGTGGAAATATAAAATGGTGTGACTTGCTTTGGAAAACAATATGGCAGTTCCTCAAAGAATTAAACAGAACTGCCTTATGACCCTCTTCTAAATATGTACTTATTTAAAGTAGAAAGCAGAAACTCAAAGAGATATTTATATACCAATGTTCATTAGCTGCAATGTTCATTCACAATAGCAAAAGATGGAAAAACCCAATTGTCTACTGGCAGATAATTGATAAAATATTTTGTATACATGCCACAGATCTGGAAGTAATATATTTTTCAACATTTGTGCCAGAGAATACTTGTTAATATTTTTTATAATTTTTGGGTAGAGTGACAGTTTCTAAGTTTGGTGTCAAAGGTAGCATATTACATAAAATTAAAACCTTGAGGATATTTTTGGTTAAAAAAAAAACACAACAACTTAAAAACTTTAAAACCAAAAGAAAAGGACTGGGGATTTAGGTCAGTGGCACCATGCCTGCCTTGTAAGCGCAAGGTCCTGAGTTCAATTGCTGGTACCAAAAAAACCCTTCAAAACAAAGCAAAAACAAACAAACAAACAAAAAACAAAAGAAAAGACTAATATTGGTACATATATGACAAAGAGGTACTAAAGAATGAATACAGATGGGAAAATGTCCAAAATAAAAGTAATGAAGTACATGTATAGGAATGTCATAAAAGAATGAAATAAGCATAAAATAGTTTAAAATTTGTGCATCAATAACCAAAGAAGTATAGAGTTAAAAAAAATCTATTGTTTAAAAGTTCAAAGGGGAAGGGGAAGTGGAAGGCATAGGGGAAAGGAAAGAAGGGAAAGGAATAAATATGAGAAAAGGAAAAACAGAAACAACGTCTATAAATAGGGAGGTGTGGAGGGATTGAAGGGAGGGCAGGGGAATGGGGAAAAAAACAAGAACCAAGATGCATCATGTACAGGTACAAATTCCCAATAATGAATGTCATCATATTATATGCCTAAAATGTACCACGAAACTTAATGAATAAAAAATAATCTATTATTTATCATAACACCATTTACTGAATAACTCTTCTTACTCCACTGATTTGAAAAGAAAAACAATAGCAAAGGGACAAAGGTTGTTTTTAGTGATGATACTTTTTGTTGCAGGATTAATTCACTGCCAGGAACACCATGAAAACCATTAAAATTATTTCACTTCCAGAATTTATCCTAAGAATTTTAACTATATTTGTGCATTGGAATCTTTCTAGCAATATTTCTAATAATGGTGAAAAAATTGTGAACTATAATATGTTGTTAACTAAGTTATGTATCTATACAATAGAATTCCTTATACTATAGCCTTTTAAGGTAATGTTTACAAGAATATTTAATGACATGAAAGATGTTCCTTATAGAAATAAAATGCGAATTACAAATATTGCATATACTTTGAAATGATTCCATTGTTTTTTCTCAGGCCTGTGCTTTTCTCATTGATGGCATTTCTAGAGATGTTACTTTTACTCTTTAAACTTTTATTCCCTAAATTTTCTGCCACAAACTCTTGTAAGTGAAAAATGTTAAATTTTTGATAGGACTTGTCAGAAGTTTTTGCTGGTGTCTTCTGAGGGAACCGCCCTGATAGCATTTGTGTGGTTTTGATAGAATAACATCTGCTTTCTAGAGCGAATGTAATCCTAATGCTGTCAGTAGTGTACCTTAATCAGAAACACCAAATTGCTTTGTTCTTCTGCAACATCACCAAAATTGGTTAAACAACGAGGCTTTAAAAGAGAACTTACAAAGTGGTGTACATTGAAAGCATGATGGTGCTATTAGAGGAATATAAAGTTATTTACTTTACCCTAATTATGATAGAGAAGTGTAACAATAAGTGTCGACAGGTAGATTAGAGATCTAAAGAACTGGGCTCCAATTCCATTCATTCCATTAGTTGGAGGTGTGCTTGGAGTTAAAGAGAATCTTAATAATGGTTACCAGCATAGAGGAACCACATCATTACCATCTATTACTTATTGTAGTATTTTGTTTACATTAATCTCCAATCCTCGCAACTTCTTTCTCAGGCTGTTAAATATCCCTACTTTATTGACGAAAAAATTGAGGTTCAGAAAGCTTGTTGACTTGCCCAAGGTTACCCAACTTCTAAGCTGTAGAACAAGACATAATGATATTTCCAGTTTGTTTAGTTCACTGAAGCTCAGACCTCCCCAGTAAACATCAATTAAAAGCAATGATTTTGGTTTACTTTGGAGGCAGTGGGCTACTGGTGTGACTTACAATGAAAGACCCACTAAACTCTAGTGACCAAAAAATATTCATGGTCATCATAATTCTCTGTAAATATTTCACAAATGTCTCTAAATACAGTATACTACATTTTTTTTTATAGCAAAAGCAAAGTTATTGAAAACAATCCTTGTTGTTTGGAAGTTTAAAATTCAGAATGCTGGATTCAAATCCTAGGTCCTTCACATACTAATTGCGTGGACTTTAGCTTTAACTTCTCCATGTTTCAGCCTCCTTATCTGTAAAATGGAGGACTAATAATGCCTACCTCCAAAATTGTTAGGAGGATTTAGTGCTTCTGATAGTGTTCATTGATAGAACTAGATTCTACTTGTTCAAATTATGCACTTGTGTGATTCCTTTTAGGCATATCTATACTACTCCTGTGAATATATTGAATTAATTTATGCCTTTTTGTTACCTGGTTACATTATCTAAAATATAGGATCAGCAGTCTTATCAAATTCACCAGTTCCTTGGCTAAGTTCAATGACAGGTGACATCTGAAAGCATTTTATATTAAATGTATAATTGTTATTAGTAGATTACTTGTTTTTTCAATAGCTTTCTGCAATTATAGAGATTGAAGAAAAATAAAATGGCTAAAGTCATAATCAGGGACAAATCTAGAATTAACTCTCACAGTGTGATGGTGTCCTAATGTCTGAGATCCTGTTTCCTTCGATTATATTCCAAGAACTGAGGATGTAACTCAGTGGCAGAGCATTTGCCCAACATGCACAAGGCCCTGGGTTTGATGCCCAGCACTACAAGGAAAAAAGTTCCAAACACGCGAGACAATGTGAACAGATATTTTCTAAAATTTTACAAAGTTGGACTAAATATTGCTTTAGCACATTAATACAGTTGAACATTAACCTTTTAATGAAGCATCATACGAAGCTCTGCTATGTATCCCACCCTGTATTGACAGGTACAAATAATATACTATACACTAAAAAAGAATACCAAACTCTATGTGCCAAGTATCATGCTAGATTGAGTAGAATTACAAAATAGAGCAAAGAGTCATCTTCCTGAGATTCCTGGTGTTCGGGGAATATGCTTTTGCCACTCTTTACAGTATGGTAGGTTATTTTCTTGTTTAGAAATAATTTGAATTTTAAAATATTACTCAATTATTTAATGAAGAGCTCAGTTGCATCCAATCTTCCTATCAGATGAATTAACTCATTAAAGAACTAATGTAGCAGTGAGAATAGCTGAAGTAGTTAGTGTTTCAGGAGATTTTCAGCCTTGGGCCAGGCTATTTTCACTTAAAATATAAACATAATCATGCACATGTCAAAACTCATTTGCTATGAAATTGATACTGTGTTTTGAAAATGGTTAATACTTGTTTTAATAAAGGCAGTGAACATATCTAAGAATTTTCCTGCCCTCCTTCTCACTCTTTCTTTGCTTACCTTTAAGTGCCCTGTGTTTGAAATATATTGGAGTGGCATTCTTATGTTTTTAAATGTTCTACTTTATATAAAGCTAACAAGAGCTTTAAAAGAAATCTTTTTATTCTTTCAAAAAGTGACCTAGAATGGAAACTCAGAATACATCCTGTATTACAAAAGTGTAAACAAGTCTCATGTTAGACTTGAAAGGCTCAGAGTATTTAATCTTATTTACATTAAACAATGGAATAAAAATCCAACAAAGCCTCAGGGGCTTTAAAAATTGTTTTTGGAAATAAGAAAAGCTTAATTTAAGCAGTAAAGATAATTATCACGCTTAAAGAAAAATAAGTAGCAGTGAATCACCAAGAACCATTTTACTATGAGTCATAATGATATGTGGTCAGAGGTATACTTCCCCCGCCCCCCTTTTAAAAAAGAATATTCTTCAGTGGTTTTCTTCTGCCTCCGGATTTTTCATAGTTTGGCATTACTTTCTGGGTCTGAGACTTTTCATCTCTAGAAGATTCACTACCCTACAATTGAGTCCTTGTGGTTTACATGGTACAGCAGGTCTTGTCATCTCCACACATGAGTCCCCTTCAGTGTCACCTATCAGCTTCCCACCCCATCCTGTCTCGTGTGCATACACAGAAGATGTTCAGTTGATAAACAGGATGGCTTAAGGTGAAAAATGAGAAGGAAGAAAGGATAATAGGAAATGTTTTGGGGGTAGATGTGTTACATCTTTGTATTCCCTCCCTCCAGGTGAGTAGCGCAGTTCCTCTCCCTATAACAGGTCAATGAATAGTTGTTAACAAAGAGAATGAACAAATTGGTCCTTGACGATGGTTACGGCCTATTTTCTGGCATTTAAGAAAACAATTGGATTGAGACAAAGTTGTAAATGAGGCTAGGGCAATAGTAACATGTACTGTAATGCTTTAAAATACATATTAAACTCACGTGGTTTATTCATTTGAACCTCGCCAAACCCTTGCTGAGGAGGTAGGTGTTATTATTCATGGGAAGTAAAAGGTTCCCAATCAAAAGATGACAGTGTTTTCCTTCAGTATCTCACTAACAAAGCACCAGCCTGTGGGAGTGTCTGTCAACTGGACAGCATATCATTAGTTGTGGTCACTGTGGTGAGCAACAAACCATCCCAAAGATTAGAATTACAGGACTGTAGGGATGAAAAGATTAATATAACAAGCAGCCTTTATGTACATACACATGGGCAGACTGTTGGGGAGTGGGATGGGATGGCAGCTTATAAACTAATAAGTAAGTAATAAACATTTAATGAGAATTTACAAAGTGCCTGACACTTTAATAGGCTCCTTCTCATACATTTTTCTCCATTTTTCAAATGGAGAAATTGAGGTTCTTAGGGATTGAGTTACTTTACGTCCCAAGGCCACACAGTATGTATGTGGCAGGAATAGAATGTTAATATCCAAAAAGTGCAATAAATATCTTATCTGAAGAACTTGAAGCCAGGAGTGGTGATGCAGGCCTGTAATCCCAGAACCCTGGGAGGCTGAGGCAGAAGAATTGCAAGTTTGAGCCCAGCCCGGGCAACTTAGCAAAACCCTGTTTTAAAATAAAAGTTAGAAAGGGGGCTAACGATGCAGCTTAGTGTGACAGCCCTGGGTTCAACTGCCAGTAAAAAAAAGAAAAGAAAAGAAAAAGAAAACGAGAGAGAGAGAGAGAGAGAGAAAGAGAGAGAGAGAGAGGGAGGGGAGGAGATAAGAGGGGAGAAGAGGAGGGGAGGGGAGAAGAGAGGAGAGAACAAAATTTGAGCTGACTTTTGAAAGGGGGTGAACACAGCTTACACAGGTTACATGGAGGGTATATAATTATTTCAAGTGAAATGCATTAGCGGATTGCCAATATAGAGGCACACATATTGTCAAGGGATAATACAAAGCTTTGGAAGATTTCTATGACCTTTAACAATGGTCATCTAGTATGATTTTGGGCACATAGGTAGATATGTCGGAAAACCAGAGGTGCAATGGACATGTGACACAGGGGTCAGAGTGACCATCAAGGACTAGGCTTGTTGATGGAGGAGTTGACTCTTGTGCTCTGTTCTAAGGAAACTTAGAATTAGATACACCTAAAGGAGGACAGAAAGAAAGAGAATGGTCTCAGTAAAGACATGCTGGGTTTATGGTGCATTTGGTAGCGAGCAGCATTGCTCTGGGCCTTGGGTACCAGTCCAAGAGGTTTGCACTTTTAAGTCAAAATTAGGAATGATTAAAAGTTTTGGGGGAGGCTGTCTATCAAGAAAGAGGCAAAAAGGGTGCCAAGGTCCTAACGATGAACCTGTGGAGTGGATGTTGTGTTCTCTGTCTACAAAAGAAGAAACGGATAGGTTAAGCTAGGGCACACAACGGCAGTAAGCGTTGCAAGTGGTGGTGGCGGTGATGGTGGCCTGCGTGGAACCAGACAGCCTGATCCCTGTCTTCTATTGGCCACAGATTCTACTTGTTCACATTTTCTTTTGCTTCAAAAATTGTTTTATTTAAATATATAATTTCTTTTAACAAGAAGAGAAACTCCACTGTTAATGCACGAGACTATCATACATAGGTGTCACCGTTAGTCTGTTGTTCCTATGAGAAACTTTAAATATTTCTTGAGTAGGGTGCTCTTCAAAGGGAGAACATAGGCAGGGATGTAACCCAGTGGTAGAGCACTTGCCTAGCATGTGCAAGACCTTGAGTTCCATCCCCAGCAACACACACTCACACTCCATAAAAAAAAAAAAACAACCATTGTGTGATACGGTTTCTGAAATTGGAGTGCATCTTACTATTCTATAGTCATTGTGCATGAGGTGGAAGTTGTAATGTAGTTGTCATTGACTGAACATACATAAACTCGGTCATAGCTGTTTATATCATGACCGATTCAATTGACTATGCAGTGTTGTTACTCTTGAGTTTAATTGCCATAGGAGATGCCTTTTTAAAAGCACACTATTATTTGGCATTGAAAGTAAGGTGTGTATAAAGAAAAAGTTGTAAACAAATCAGTGAGGAATACATTTGATATTAGTTACACTGGTTTTCCCATTGCTGCCATAACAAATCTATACAAATTTTGTGGCTTAAAATACACATTTATTATTTTACAGTTTTAGAGGTCAGAAGCTAGACAGGTTTCAACTGGACTAAAATAAAGACATTGGTAGGGTCGTATTGCATTTTGGAAGTTCCAGAGTAGACTGTTTCCTTGCCATTTCCACTTTTTAAAGATCTGCTCACATTCTTTAGCTCAGCGTCCTTCCCTGCATCTTCAAAGCCAGCAACCGTGTTTCATATCTGTAACCCTCCTGCTGTAGAAGCAGCTAACTCTGATCCTGACCTTAGCTAGGAAGAGTTCTCTGCTTTTCAGGATTAGGTCAAGATTCCTTTCCCTGTCTCAAGGTCCTTAGCCTTAATCACATCTGCAGAATCCCTTTTTCCTTGTAAACTAATGTAGTCTCAGGTTCCAAAGATTAGGACTTGGACACCTATGGACAACTTTACTCTGCTTCCACATTGATACATATTTTCTTTCAAAACATCAACCAATTCTTTATTGACCCCCCCCAAGGAAATTATCATAAAGTAGATGCTACTATGCTAAATTTTACTACTGAGATACATTTATTACTACTGAGCTACAACTTACTGAGAAGATTTTATTGCAAGCCATGCATTACAACTAAGTGAATAGTACAATATCTCAAAATGGAAATAAGATAATTTCCAATCCAAGAGGCTCTCCTGATAGCGATGTAGCTTATCAGTGGGCCAATGATTTTCTACTTAGTTTAAAATTTGATCCATGTCACTTCTTAGAGTCTTTGTGTCTGAATTAGTTCATCTTTGCCCAGTGAAGTACTAATGTATTTCAATCTTTTCTGATAGAATTATAAGTTGCTCTCTCTTTGCCCTTTGACCTCTTTCTACTGTAAGGATAAAAGAATAAGACAAGCTTTACAAGCTTTGGGCTTGTGTTATTCCTGGGCAAGAATACGTTAGTGACAATTTCCAGTGTGGGTGGATTTGAGGTTCTGAAGGATGAATGAATATTTTCCAGTTTACTGTTCTGTCAACATCAAAGACTTTCTTGTCACGTATGCCCTCATTGCTGCTTCAGTCTCATGCCTGTTATATAATATGTTCTCAATCTTAAGATCTTTCACAGAGGTCTTGTTTCATATATTTGTAGTTAATTAAAAGAAGATGCTTTGAGTAGCTACTTGTGGCAAAGCTGTATAAGAGATTTTGACATGTGAAATATATTGAATTTAGTCCTTAGAGTGTGCTGGGGGAATATATCCCAATCCTCGGAGCTGGCTTCATTTATTCCAGTCCTCTTCCCTGAGGTTAACTAACACCCATGCCATAGAAGACATTTGGCTCCTTATGATGTTGGCTATATCCAGCAACATCAAATCTCCAGTGTCAAAGATTGGCCAATCTGGGGGCTACCACAGGCTCAAAGGGTTCTGGCAGATGGTAGATACATTATAATACTTATAGAGGTTGCTAAGGCAAATGTTTTAAAGAAAATAATAGTCAACCTGGGTGTGATAGCACACTTCTGTAACACTAGCATAGGAGGATCGCAAGTTTGAGTCTTACCTGGGCAACAGGTCTTAAAATTAAAAAAAAAATTTAAGAAAGGATTGAAGATGCAGCTCAGTGGTAGAGTGCTCCCAGTTTTGATTCCCAGTGCTAAAAATAAGTCACCATTTAGAAAATTAGATTCTGATAATTTTATTTAGCAAAAAACCCCAATATTGTTATCTTTTAGTTATATTTGTATAAAAGTTGTGAGAAAGCTAACCATCTTTTAAATCTAGATTTCTAACCTCTATAGATTTTGTCATTAAATGTAAATGCTCCATAAATATTAGCACAATTACATGACTGCAAAATAAAATATTAGGCATTACAAAAACCTAAAGAGAAGTAGCTGGCTAGATTTGGCCTAAATAGATAAAATAATGTATAACAGATAATTTTTTTGAGACAGGGTCTCCCTATGTAATTCAGGCTGGCCTTGAAATCACTATGTAGCCTAGGCTGGCCTCCAACTCATGGCGATCCTCCTGCCTCAGCCTCCCCAGTGCTAGGATTACAGGTCTGTGCCACTATACCCAGCTAAAGCAGATTATTAAAGCAAATTTCAAATTCTCCTTCTACAACCTCTGCTCCAATCTCTTTGGGCCCACCAACCCTGCTTCTGTGGTGCTTACTCTCATTTACAATGAGTGTTGGCTAATAAAGGATTACAATGGCAATTGACCACGCAGAATACTCACTTTTACAATGACTTTGAAGTCCTAGTAAGGACTTAAAAAAAAATCAGAGGTCAGCACCTCTAAAGGTAGAATTTCAGGAATAGAGACTACAGCAAAAACATTCCTGCTAAGAGGACAGGTGCAACTCAAGGGCAGAGTGCTTGCCTAGTGTGTGCAAGGCCTTGGGTTCTATCATTAGCACTGGAAACAATTCTTACGTGAAGTCCTTCAAGTCTTCATTTTGTAGCTCCATATTAAGTGGAATTTTTAGGTTCCCAGTCAATACAAAGTAAACCTTATTTAATCCACATATAAGATTCTAAAATAAGAGCCAATATTCTCAGGTCATTTTTTTCCTCCAGAGTTCAAATATGGATGTGTATTCTACCAAACAGGATTAAATTATAATTTTAATCCTATGAAGATTTTAATAAATAACATTCCATTCCCAATAATGTTGGCTTTTCCTGGTAAATCACTTGCTTGAGACTTTATTTCATGGGGTCTTTAATGACATTCTACCACAAGATAAAAGGTGGTGTGGGCTGCTTTTGTGTCTACAGTTATGATAAACTGTGGCAGAGGTGCAATATTTAAGAAAACCCGTGGGTGGGAGGCAGTGGTATGCTAGTGCTGGTTCAGACTGGCTTGTGAGAGCTGATTATGTGCATTTCCTCCCTGCTCAGTTTCTGTGACTTTATGTTGGCAGTTTGAAGTTGGCTGTGGTAGGAGTATTTACAACATGGAATCTGGCTAACAATACAAGTAAGGTGATTTATTTGTTTGTTTGTTTGGAGAGCTGGCTTACCAGCTCACAATTGGGGTAATTTATGTCCCCAAAAGGAAGAAATACACACCTTATCCTCCAATTAATATTTATTCATTTTATCTCAGGGGACTCTAAGCCAGATCAGCTGAGTTATTACTGCCAGAGCATATAAGACTGCAGGCAACATAAGGACTTGTATTTGTTGACACACATCTGAGTGCCTTCTAGGCACTGTGGTACAGCAGAGACCACAGTCCTTGTTCTGGTGTTTATAGCTTAGTGGAAGACACAGATGTTAATCAAAGAATAGCATAAATAATGTAAAATACAGCCATGGTTAAGAGGTGTGAAAGAGAGATACATAGTATTATCAGAGTGTGTAAAAGGAGGATTTGACTTAGGGAAGGAAGGAAGGCAGGCAGGCAGGCAAGAAAGAAGGAAGAAAGGGATTTTCTAAGATAGTGGTGATTGCTGCCTGAGATTTTAAAGGAACAACAGGATTTAAAAAGACATGGCGGTGCACCGGTCTTGGAACACAGTAGGGGCTCCATAGTGATTAATGGTGAGTAATTAATTGAGTTCTGCCTGTGTACATGAATCTCTATTGAACTTTGATAGCAATTTCCTGGAAAACGTAAGTTTCTTTCGATTTCAAAAGCCTATCACTCTTGGATCGTTTTGAACTCTGCAATTTCTTTTAAAAAGCTGGTTTTCAGGGACCGTTAGCACCTGCTCACTGGAAGAGCTCCAGCTCTTTGTGAGATCATGTGATAGGAGAGCTGTGGCCTTTAGCTACTCAAGTAGCTGTGGTTTACATAGGTAAGAGGAAAAAAGCATTCTACTTTAGCAGCCCAGAAACTGTCAGTCTCTGGAGTTATTGTGACTCTATCTTCATGTCTGGACGTTTGTTCCCATGTGTAATGTGGCTCATGTTCCATCGTGTCCCTTTGCCATATGGTTTGCAGAGGTAAAAGTCCCTCAAGGGAAGAAAGTAACACAACCACACGATCACTTTTAAAAGCAGAACCTAGGTTTTGAATGCAATTGTATATAGAATGTCAGGACATTTTTTTAGAGCAATAAAACATAACTCTAACGTATATTAAAGTTGCTTCATTGACAGTGGGCAAAGAGCAGGTGATGTAGCAAGGGAGGTACCACACAAGTGTAATTTGGTGAGAATCACTGTGGATACGTGAAGTGGGACTTGTTGTGAGAGAACATAGTGGCTTCAGACACAAAGCTCACACTAGAGGCAAAAGGTTCTAGGATTTATGAATTGGGGAGGGCAAGGATGATTATCTTCAACCATCCGGCACCATGTGGTACAGCTGTGTTAATTTAGTCATCACTGTCCCAAGTGCTTATCCTTAGAATCCCCAGCTGCTTATTTTTCATTGAGTTTCATAAAGGGATTAAAAGGCTACATGTCTTAATTCCTATGTCCGTGCCATTCCTATAGAAGCCGAATGGTCATCTGCTATATTTTGCATCTTGAATGACCCTCAAGGGCCCATGTGTTGAAGGCTTGGTCCCTAGCCTGTTGTTCTATTGGGAGGTGGTCGAAAGTTTAAGAGGCAGGATTTAATGGAAGGAAGGTAAGTCACTGGAAGCATGCCCTTGCAAGGAAATTGGGCCCCTGACTGTCTCATTGCTGCCTGGCTGCCATGAGGTAAGCAGGCCTCCTGTGCCATGTGTTCCTACCATGATGATTTTGTGCCATAACAGACCCAATGCAACAGGGCCAAGCAACAATGAGTTCCTACTGATGGAATATTTAAGTAGAGCCTCTGATAATGCCTGACTGTGATTATATTCGACACTTTAAAAATCCAGAATGTATAACCGCAACAGTAGTAACTGACACAAGGTGTGTAATATAGAAACATGAAGTTCAGAGACGTTACCAAAATCACAATGAATTTAGAGCCCTGTCAATCTGGGGGAAATTATTACATCAACAAAAGTAGAAAACACATAAGAAAACTAGTTTGTATGAAAGCAAAGTGAAAGCAGTTGAAATTGTCTTTCTATGATGTGGTTGCAATTCAGAAGCACTTTAAAGCATCAGCTTAAATTAATTTATCTTGATCAATTTGTTCCCAGGGTCAACCCATGGCAATATATTCATCTATCCATGCATCAATATATACATCCATCCATCAGCATATTCATCTTTTTACAGCCATGAATAACTCCTGTAAGATATGTACTAGGGATGTCAAATTTTCTCTCCTAGCCCCAATAAACAGTAAAGTAGGACTTCTTGGAATTGGCTGAGGATCCTTAGGGTTAAGCCAAAAGCCTAATTTTTAAAGTATTCAAAATATTAAACAAACACATTACCTATCATTAGTGCTGTTTTTCCTAATATTTGACTACAGACAGGTATGTTTATTTGTATATAGATGATCTACCAAAAAAAGCCTTCTAGGAGCTAGCACCAAAGGAAACTTGATTCAATTTTCACATACATGCACAGTAATTTTGAAGCCCAACATCAATTGGGAAGAGCGGGAGTTCCTAGTTTGAGTCAGAGACATGAACCAATGTTGCTTTTTAAAAAATGAGCTATAATCATCAGCTCCCACCTTTGATCTATCCTAGATAGTATACTTTGATAACCCAAAGTCAAAAACATAGATGCTGGTTCTTTCTTAGAATTTTCTTGGCAAAATATGTCCAATATATGTAAATTTTAGAAGCACCCTGCTTTAAATTTGTAACATGCATAATTCCATTCTCAATACCCTGGGTAGAGCCTGGGTTGAATTTCAGAAACTGCCATCTATCTATCTGTCTGTCTATCTATCTATCTATCTATCTATCTATCTATCTATCTATCATCTTTGCCATTCTTCACCAAATCATAGATTCTTATATGTGATTAATACTGCAAACATATTTTTAATTAGATTATTTTTATATTTATTA
>NW_004624886.1:2578284-2612182 GCF_000247695.1 Heterocephalus glaber
TTCAGAAAGTTTAAATAAAACCTATAGTATATTTAAGGAAATTTTTTTTTTGTGATATCGGGAATTGAACTCAGGACCTTGAGCTTACAAGGCAGTGAATTTTCAAAAACTAACACACAACGCCTAGGAAATATTCATTTTTAAAAAATGTTCACATTATTTTATTTTATTTTAAAAAAATTAATTTTATTGATACATTTTAGGTATTCAGTATAATGACATCCATCATTGGAGATTTGTACCTTTACATAATCTCTCTTGATTCTTATTTTTTCCCCCTCCCCCCCCTTCAACCCCTCCATCCCTCCCTATTTTCAAAGACTTTGTTTCCAATTTTTCATTTTCTCATATTAATTCCATTCCCTTCTTTCCTTTCCCTTACCCCTCCCACTTCCCCTTCCCCTTTGCCCCTTTTCTTCCTATTTCACATTGTCTGTGTGTAAATATTCATTTTTAAGCTACCATATTTATTGAAAGTACCTGGGTGTGTTACTCAAATGTATGAAAACACTGAATAAAATTATTATTGTAGATTTCCTTTACAATGGTAACCACACTAATAGCTTTGATAACTAGGCCAAAGGGTTACCTTGCATATTAGCCCAATAGGTATTTCTAATGATTTGAGCACTTATAAGAATACCTAGTGGCCTGGGATTGCTGGAGAAGTTACTTGCCTATGAAGAATGCACTTAGTTCTAATTTGCAATTTCTTTTGATGAACTCTGGCTCATGGTAAAAGATGGGAAAATAGAGTAAAGCATTTATAAGAGGTGAGTCCAACTGTAGGAAGTCAAGACACCCATAACAGAATAAAGACATTTCAGGTAAGAGTATTAGGTTATAAATAAATAAATTAAAAAGAGTTTTCATTTTAATTATAGATTTTAAAAAATAGAAGTAACCAGCCTATTTTCCCAGGGCATCCTCTCTGAGCCCAATGATCAGTACCAGCTTGCAGCTCTGTGGGAAGGACTGTCACTGCTTCTGGCTTTCCTCCTCATTGATGTTTTAAATGATTCTCTGTAAGAGCATAAGCCATATTCTCTGCAGTTAATGACTTTGCAAAACTACCTTGTTTGGGAGTTTCTTTTATGTGAGTGCATGTGTGCGTTCTCTCTGCTAGATCCTCCAGATAGATGCTAGTTGTTCTGGGAACATGCTATAAATCATGCCTCTCATATGTCAAGCTTTATGAAGACAACCCTGGTGTGCTGTTGGTGGCCTTGCAGAAGATCTAACCATCATACCTTTTTATTTGAGTTTTAAGCAAAAGTGTTTGTGCATTTCTCTTAAGAGCAACAGAATCTATACTGTATTGCAATAAAAATAAACAAGAGAATAGACATAGTTGTGTTTTTTTTTTTCCAGTGCTGGAGATGGAATGGAGGGCCTTCCACATTGTACACAAGTATGCTATCACTGAGCTACATCTCCAGCCTCATTGTTTGTTTCAAGTGAGTAGAGGTTAAATAAATATATTGCTGCATATTATTGGGCTGTTTTGAATGGGTTATAAAAAGATCTGGCAGGGCTGGGGATTTAGCTCAGTGGTTTTGCCGCCTGCTGCACAAGCGCAAGGACCCGAGTTCAATCCCCAGTACCAAAAAAAAGAAAAAAAAAGATCTGGCAAATTGAATGAAAAAATTAAGTAGCTATATCTGGAAGCCCATAATGCAAATTTGAAAAGAACTAATGGATTGTGTAGATTGTGCACACTTCTCACAACTAGATGAAGTTTTAGAACAAGGAAAGTAGTTTCCATTGAAGAGAAAAAGCTCTTTAAACATTTTTAGCTTTCAGCATTTATATGATCAGTTCTAAAAATTAAATAATATTGATGTACTATATAGTCCTTTTCCGAAATAGGTTTTTCTTATTAGTTTGAGAAATCCATTCAAGGCAGTTTAAACAAAGGGTAACATAGCATCACCTAACCACTGACCTAATGGGAATCATCCCCTCATTTCCAGATTTCTGCTATTAAAGATGAAGACTGCAATCAAAATATTTGCAGGGGAAGAAATGGTGCAAAGGGGTAGGGGTAGTGGGAGGGGCAGGGGAAAGGAAAGAAGGGAAAGGAAAAATTATGAGAAGAGGAAAAAATGGAAACAAAGTCTTTGTAAATAGGAAAGGGAGGAGGGGGTGAAGGGAGGACAGGAAATGGGGAAAAAATAAGAACCAAGATACATCATGTACAGGTACAAGTACCCAATGAGAAATGTAAATGTATTGTATACCTAAAATGTACCAATAAAAGAATTTAAGGAAAAAAAATATTTGCATGTATGTCATTATACTGGCTCTGAAACAGATTCCTTGCAGTGAGATTACTGAATTTATAAACGCACACACATGCATACACACAAATTCAAATTTTAATAGATGTTATCAAAATGCTTTCCAAAAAGATGTCAACAGTTTTCATTTTCAAATACAATTTATTTTCTCACTAGTAGAATGTGTTAATACTTACAGATTTTAGCCTCATTTGCCAAGGCAAAAAAAACCCCAAACAAACCAAAACTTGGCTAAAAAACCCTGCAGCATATCATAAGTGAATTTATCAATGTTGCAGGATTTAAGGTCAACATAAAAAATGAATTTTAGCCAGGCATGGTGGTGCACGCCTATAATGCCAGCACTCGGGAGGCTGAGGCAGGAGGATTGGTGCAAGTTTAAGGCCAGCTAGGGCTACATAGTGAGTTCAAGGAGAGCATGAATTATAGAGTGAGATTCTGTCTCAAAAAACAAAAACAAAAAATGAATTTGATGTGTTTGCATTAATAATAAACAAATAAGAAACAGATTCTAATAGGATAAAATGCATGGAGTACTTGGTGATAAATTCTGTTAGCTTTCAGCCACTAAAAAAATACTTAGGAGAATTGATTAATTCATGAAGAGAAAAGGCTAATTTTGCTTCACAGTTCTGGAAGTCCCAACTCATGATTGGTTGGCTCCATTGTTCTGGGTGAGTAGGGGGCAGCATGCAGTGGGAGCCTTTGGTGGAGCAAAGCTTCTCATCTCCTGCTAAAAACAGAGTAAGGAAGACACTGGGCTTCCAGAATCTATTGATTTTCTTCGTGTTATTTCTCTTCCTGTTCTTTGACTGGAAAATCTGAACTAATCTACTTCCAAATTAATTGATTCTCTCTTCTGCCATTTTAAGTCTATTGTTGAGTCACTTTAGTAAAATTTTCATTTCAGTTAGTTTTCAACTTTACAGTCTCTCTCTCTCTCTTTCTCTCTCTCTCTTCCCTCCCTCCCTCCTTCCCTTCTCCTTCCCTCCTTTCTCTCTCTCTTTCTCTCTCTCTCTTTCTTTCCTTCCTTCCTTCCTTCCTTCCTTCCTTCCTTCCCCTCTCTCTCTTTCTCTCTCTCTCTCTCTCTCTCTCTCATTGAGGCCTTATGATGTTGTCCAGGTTGGCCTCAAACTCCTGAACTCAAGATGTCCTCCTGACTTAGTCCCCAGTGTAACGGGAACAGCAGATGTACACCATGGGGCCCAGTTTATTTAGTTTATTTTTAACTAATTCCTGCCTTTTAATTAGTTTTTTAATTTGAGGAGACATGCTTCTCATGTTTTCCCTTAATTGTTTAGCCATGATTTCCTTTAGTTCTTTGTATATATTTATAATAGCTGATTTAAAGTTTTTGTTTGGGCAGTCTAATATTTGTGTTTCCTCAGGGGCAGTTGTAATAGACTATTTTTCCCCCCGTATCAGCCATACTTTGTTATTTCTTTGTGTGCCTTGTGATATTTTTGTTTATGTTATTGTTGTTGAAAATTGAGTGCAGTATTTAAAATGCTTTAATGTAACAACTCTGCAAATCAGATTCCCTCGCTCTCCCAGTGGTTATTGTTCTGGTTGCTATTTGTTTAGTAACTTTCCAAACTAATCCTGTAAAGTGTGTGTTTTGTTGTTGTTGTTGTTATTGTTATTGTTGTATGTGGTCACTAAAGTCTCTGCCTGAATAGCTTAGTGGTCAGCATTATAATTGTTGGTTTCCTTAACGTATTGAATAGTGTATCTGGTACCCTTTGCTGAAGTTCTGTGTGTGTGTGTGTGTGTGTGCCCGCCCACTAAGACACACTTTCAACACTCAGGGAGAGAATTTTTATTATGAATTTCTTTTTATACCTCATATCTTCTATGTCTCAAATTAAAAACAATGTAAAATATCTAAAACATTTTCAAACAACATTGCTTCTTTCTACTCTTTATATTGTCTTTGTTTTCCAGGGCAAAACAAAACAAACAATACTTTTCCCATGCTCAGACATCCTGAGAACCATGTGGTGATGCTTACAAACACCTCTTCTCACAGCAAAATACTGCTGTTCACAGAAATAAATGTGTTGGGCTTGCATTAGACTTAGAGTGTAAATAATTGAGCATGCAGAAATCTTGAACAGACGGTGTGCTTAAATATCATTGTTAGTATAAGAAGTGTTACAGTGAAATCTCACTTTCAACAATTCACTGTAAAAGTGCAATATGTCCTCCAGCATATGGAATGGCAATTTTCAGAACATTAAAAAATGTTCTGTTGCATTCAGTGTCATTTTGTGTATACCCAAAACATGATTAACATTTAATGCTCCTTAGAATTAGTAAAACTTCTAAAGACAATATGAGAAGTATCTGTAGACATTTAATCTAAATTAAGATGAAAAACTTTTAAGGGAAATTCATGGTTAGAATTTGATGGTCCAACTTCTGTGTTTCTTTTTAGACATCTTAGCGATCATATTTTACAGCACAACACACGTTTAACTGCTGTTTTTTTTTTTTTTTTGTACTGGGGATCGAACTCGGGAACTTGCACTTGCGAGGCAGGTGGTGGAACCACTGAGCAAAATCCCCGGCTGCTGTCTTTCACAGATGCCTACCCGAGAGAATAAGTGGGAGGATGTTCTCCTCCAAGTAAAGGATACCGTGAATACAAACACTATATTAATTTAGTCTCAATATTTGTGACTTGTGTTTTCCATATCTCATATAATTAGTAATGTTTAACACAATCAGGATGTATTTAAGATGAATCAAAATTTCATAGCAAGGATATGTATTATTAATGTGTTCTTATAAATTTTTCTGAGTGTTGTTAAAATGTCGTGTTATAAGCTAAAAATGTCATAATGAATACCTCACTGAAAAATCAAAACATAACTTCAAAATCCATTTGTACAGGGCCGGGGATTTAGTTCAGTGGTTACACAATTTAGGTTTTAGGATCCAGGAATGATAATATGTGCTTCTCAGAGACCACAGGAGGGACATTCATTTCTACTCTTTTTGATACACTTTGTCACGTGGGCTCTAAAAAATATCCTTAGTGTTCTGAGTTTTACAAAGATTCTCATGAAATGGCCTCTTCAGCCTGTTCACTGTCTTCTCTCTCTTCCTGTAAGGTTCAGAATTTATCAGAGACCGGGCTAGGAATTGAAGGCCATGCTGGGCTCTTTATTCTCCATTCTTTCTTCATGGACACTTAGTCATCTATTTTCTTCTCTTCAGTCACTGAAACCAATCTCCTTTTCCTTGAGCTGAAACAAAGAAAAAAAAGCAAACAACCAAAATAAATAAATGAGGTATGATTGAAATATACAGCATGTTTACATTAAAATACATTTATTATATTAAAAGACACATTGCTATTAATCTCTCTCACAATACTCTCCCTCCATTTAAACACAGTTATCCCATTGTTCTTGTCACTTTCTGGAGTAGTTCTGGAAGTCCTCTTTCATGACTGTCTTTTTGAGGCATGATTTTAAAAAATATGGTGAATGCTGCTGCTGAGTACAATTCAATGGAAAGGCAGGGTTATAAAAACCTAACTGTTTTGTCCTCATCCACCTTATTCACTGGATCTGGCACTGTGTGAGTTCTGGCTCTTCCTTAAAGTCAAAATGACTATGAAAAGTAGGTGTCTTGAATTGATTCAGGACATTGAAGTAGCTACAGCAGCACAACTAAAGACACAAAGACTTCCAGACCTGCTTCAGAAAGTGGCAGGAATGATGGGTTAAGTGTGGTCGAAGAAAGGGGGAGTTTATAGTGCGTGTACTTATCTAAGTCTGTAAAATTGAGAAGTCTTCCTGAAGGGGAGGGTTAAATTGAAGCCTCATGAGGACTCCGAGCTAAGTAAGAGTTAAAATGGAGAGAAGGGCGGGAAGGGAAGAGAAATATGGAGCGGCTTTTTCTATAAAAATGGAGAAGACTATTCCAGGTAGAGACAGGTCACATGCAATGACAATGTTCTCTCTAGACTGTAAATGCCTTTTATATTATTGTGGTTTTGCCTTTTTACTATTTTTATATTATTTTTCCTTTTTTCAGTTTTGTATCTCTGATTTCCAAATGAAAGTTTGTCATATAATGGGTGTTCAGTAACTATGTGAAAAATATATGATTGAACAGTTTTTTCTTTTGACAGCTTTCCTGGAGACTGACATTGTAACCAGTAGGTAGTCACACTTTTAGTTCTAGGCCTTTTTGATTTGGGGAAGCTCAGTTTAAAATCCAAAGATCTAAGGCAGGCATGGTAGCTCACCCATGTAATCCTAGCACTTGAGAGGCTGAGGCAGAAGGATTTCTGGAGCTACACAGTGAGTTCAAGGCCAACCTTAACTACATAGACAGACTCTGTTTTTACAAAAATCCATCAGTGGTGCCACAGCCTGCCTTGCAAGTGTGAGGTCCTGAGTTCAATCCCCAGAACCAAAAAGAAAAAAAAATCCAAAGATCTGGGGCTGGGGGTGAGGTGTAGCTCAGTGGTAGAATATTTGCCTACCATGCAAGAGAACCTGGGTTCAGTCTCTTGTACTGCAAGTAAATAAGTAAATACATAAAATTCAAAGATCCTACCCCTAAAAAAGAAATATCGCATTAAGTCATATATAGTCAGTAATAAAAAATTTGAGATAATCCTAGCATTTGAAGGTTCACTGAGGCAGAACTTCTATAGGTGAAATCAGATGCTGTCATATTTTAGCATTGCCTAAAATATAAAACATTAAAAATATATTTTCATAGTTATAAATAATTATACAATGTCATCATTTGCTCACTTCTTTAAGATGGGATTAGAAAATGTTGCATCTAATTTAATATTGTTTGTCTTCCCAGTTTAAGTGGTCATAGAGATAGAAAGCTATTTATTGCTATATATATGAATATATATGTATATGTATATATGTATGTATTTGTGTGTATCTTTTTTTTTTTTTTTGGTACTGGGGATCGAATTCTAGACCTTGCACTTGCAAGGCAGGAGCCGAAACAACTGAGCTAAATCCCTGGCCCCTTGTGTATATGTTTTGAGATAGGGTCTCAATTTGTAGCCCAGCCTGACCTCAAACTTGCAATCTTCCTGCCTCAGCCTCTAGAGTGCTGGCATTACAGGTGTGCACCAACACACTTGGTCTCTAACAAAAGTCTTAAAGATGTGAAATGTTATTCTATGAATATAATGGTAAAACAGCATGTGAGCAATTTCGCAAGTATATATAGTCAAATTCATAACTAGAGTAAACAAAAAAGTACAAACATATATAACCAATGAAACAAAATAATAATCAATTTTAGGAAGTGTTTGAGATAAATTCTTTTTAATTAGTTGCATGTAATAAGAAAGAAGAATGAAAGGAAGAAAGGAAAGATGAAAGGCGAGAAGGTAGGAATTAATAAATGAAATTTATAGGAGGCTTGTTTTGGATTAATATCCTGTCTTGGGCCCCAACAGATCAGACTGAAAACCAAAATGGAGTTATTCATGCCACATTACCAAGTGGAAACTATGCTGTTTATCTGGCCTTCTGAGAAATCAGGAATAGAGAAATAAAAGCCAAATTTGCCCAACATCCATAAAAATGAAATTCTCTCTGCTTTAATCTTTATACAAAATAAGTAACCTGAAATAATCTGATGTTAATGAATTGGCTATTTTTCTATTGTTCTGTCTCTGTCCAGTCTTACAAGAAAAGTATCTGAGTTTTGGTTTTGCTTTCTTCAAGTACTTTTTTTTTTTTTTTTTTCAGTAATAAGGATCGAACCAAAACCAACCTCTTTTGCTCGGCTCCCTGGAATGCAGCCTATTTTAGGGGATAAAGTCTGATTCTAGAATCCAAAATAAAGTTAAAGCCAATTAAGATCTTTAAACTAAATGGTTACACTTTTCTTTTGACATACTGAAGGAAGAAAAGAAAGAACTATCCCTGTCACTTAGTATCAGAACAATCAAGCCAGAAAAGTCAGGTAAAAAGCAACTTATTATTCATTTACAAAGTGGGAATAAAGATCCTAATTTAGTAAAATGAAAAAGGCAGTTTAGGTCCCTGGAATAATAGATCAGCCTGACCAACATTTCAAATCATCTAACACTTTTTTCTTTGGCTTTGAAAGCACAGACCCAGGCTCTTAAGGAAGATTCAAGTAAATAATTCAGGAAAATGTGCCCTTTTAAGGCTAGACTTCCCAATTTTTAAATATGTTCTTACCTTGAAACTGCTTAATTGGATTTCAGAAGAAAAAATTCTCATGTGAACTTGGACATAAATTAAAATACATTCAAAAAGAGTTAAGGAATATATAAAAAACTCTTCATTTTCAGTGATAAGCTATTAAAATACAATGGTTTCTACAGGTAAAATCATGTCACATACATATTATATTCACAAATAACTAATTAAAGTCTGGGGCAAGAAAATAAAGAAAAAATGAGAAATAGTGGAGAGATGAAATATGGTTTATGCAAGTAAATTTAAGAGATAATCCTCACTTCCTCCTAGTATATAAGATTAAAATATATTGTTTGAAGCAAGGAAGAGTTATATTCTCAGTTTCAAAAGTTACATGTCAACTTTATTTAATAATGAGTCGGAACAATGTATACAGCCTCAATTTGAAAATAATAACAATAATCAAAGTACATAAACGCCTTCTTAAGTTTACTAATTTTCAGGCTTGTTGATAGCTTTTCTCTTTTTATTCAATTCATTTAGTCTAAAAAAACTCCATAGACAGCTTTTTGCCTGGACTTTCAAAAAAAGTTTTTTCTTTTCATTTTGTGGCTAATGTTTTCCTATTATCAAGACAGTGCATGTTTTTAACACCCACCCACTCCCATCAAAATATTTTTTGGGGGGGTCGAGGTCTGAGTGACAAGTACATTGATATAATTGAATCATCCTTCTGCAGGCATGTCTTTGTTATCAGATTGGTTTTCAAGTAGATTTATACATTTTTAAAGTGCATCCGTTGAGCAAGATTAGTCTTTGCGTGATATGACATTCAGCCTAGCAATGGATGACAGAATTTTATACTTTCGACATGTGAACCAGACTAGATAGTAGGCCGACACACTGCTAAGCAGTTCTTTTCTTCCTGGTTATCAGATTAAGCCACCAGAATGAAGCTGAAAGAGGGTTATCATGAAAGTTTATTGGATTAGAGCCAAGTTTCAGCCCTTCTATGGTGCCAGGATTTTCCTACAACCAAGCCAAGTTTGGTCTTGCCTTAATATAAAAAGAATTCAGAAAAACTGACAATTGAGAGGTGAAGTAAAGAAGCAAGTAGAAGTTGATGTTTTCTTGGATTTCTATGATAAATCTAAAAAGCATTCCAAAGAGAACTACGTAAAATAAAAGACAAGGGTCTGTGGATGTAGCCCAGCAGTAGAGTGCTAGCCTAGCCTATGTGAGGCCCAGAGTTTGGTTCCCAGCACTGTGAAACAAAACAAAAACAAGAAAAGTTGAATAGAAGCATTCTTTATAACTTTATAAAAGATGTAACATTACTATATAAAATAATCAGATTATATTCCTTAATCTACATGTTCTATAAAAATATATTTATAATATAATAGCTACCTAAAGGGTTATTGCTAGCAAACATGCAAACAACTACAATTTAAAGGGCCCTTTTTGAGGGATATAATGAGTGTTGTGGACATTTAAAAATCTTAGAATTACATTATACCATACAGTATAATAGTATAAACAATTCTAGACATGTTTTATTAGCTTTTAAGGAAGTGAAATATGCCTTCCTTCAATTAAACAACAGAGGATTAAATAGGTAGAATGAAATTATTTGACTTGGAATTTAACCAGAATGTGGGGATATAAGCACATCTCCTGAGTTTATAATCTCTAATGAGTACAGATGTATATAAAGATTTTACTTATTTTTTGGAAAGGGATTCCCTTTTGCCTGGTGAAGTAACATTGCATAAAAATGGTATGTGTAACCACTGCAGGGTTTTTGAAAGTTCTCTCCCTCACCTTCACACCAGTCCTCATGGCTCCTTATCTACCCATTTTTCCCAGTTTCCTCTTTCTCCCATAGCATGTATCTTATTGCCATAAAATACACAAAAACAAATAGTCAGGGATTCAGTTCACATCCTTGCCTTCTTCTGCCTAGATTGCTATAATCTCAGTTATTGGATGCCAATCTTTAGTATGATTTTTATATTTCAATGCTAGGGATCAACCACAAGGCCTTGTCATGCTGATAGATGCTCTACCACTGAGCTACATCCCCAGCATGTTTTAGCAACAGGGTTCTGGGGGTTCATACTAACTCTGATTTGTTCTTTTCTTTTCTAGTTAACCTGTCAACTTCCTGTGGAATTTTGGATCATGGTTCCAATCCTTATCCTAAAGGTCCATTGATTATCTCTGGCGAATTTCTTTACTGACCTTGTCTTTTTCTGTTCCATACTCACTTTTCTGCTTCATTCTCCTTATTCACCCTATTATTTCCCCAATGCAAAGCTTTCTTTCACTCTTGAAGCTTGAAATCCTCCCTCACCTCCCACAATGCATTGGCTTTTTGGGACAGGGTCTTGATGTGTTTGACCTCAAAACTTCAAAACTTACAAGCCTCCTGCCTCACCCTCCTGAGTGCTGGGATAGAGGGCCGGGGATTTAGCTCAGTGGTGCTGCCACCTGCCTTGCAAGCGCAAGGTCCCAAGTTCCATCTGCGGTACTAAAAGAAAGATGACATGTCTTCTTGCCTTAGCATACTACTTAATGAGAGAGAGAAGGAATCAAAACTAGATAGAGTTAGAGGAGCTCTTAAAAGAACATCTGGTCCAATCCCTCTCCAAATGAAAATATTTTCTTAACAGAATGCCTTCCATGAGAAGTTCATGGCCTCTTAAGACACTCCATTTGATTGTTGGAAACCTTTGTTTACATTGTCCTCATATTCCATGGAAACTTTCCCCCTTATAAAGCCTACCACCCTTCTAGGGCAACACAAGCGATTCTCTATGAATAGGCTAGTTCTTAAAATTAAAAAAAAAAATTTTTTTTTTGGTACGGGGGATCGAACTCAGGTCCTTGCTCTTGCGCGGCAGGAGGCAAAACCACTGAGCTAAATCCGCGGCCTCCAAAAATAATTTTGAAATAAGGCCTTGTTAAGTTGCACGGGCTGCCCTTGAAATTGCAATCCTCCTGCCTCTCAGCGTCTTGAGCAGGCGAGATTACTCCAGTAGTGTGTGACACTGTGTCCAGCATCTAGTTCTTAAAATATTTAGTCTCAGCAAACATGTCTTTTTTCAGCCTTTTTCTCCTCTAGGCTAATTAACTCCAAGGAATTCAATAATTTTTTCTATATCAAGATATTAATTTTCTTATATCATCTTGGTTTCTAACTCTGAGTCTTCATGCCTCTATGTGTAATCATCTGATTGCCATGACTTCCTGTCTGAGTCCATTTGGGCTGCTATAACAAAAATACCATAGAGTGGGTGGCTTACCCAACAAACATTCAGTTCTCAGTGCCTTGGAAGCTGGAGGAGACGGGTGCCAACAGATCTGATAGAGCTCTGGGTAGTTATATCTTTTACAAGGCACTAATCCTATTTATAAGGTTTCTATTCTCATGACTTAATTACTTTCCAAAGTGTCTACTCCCTAATACTATCACATTAGGGATTAGACTTTCAACAAGAATGGGAGGGTTGGCACACAAGCATTCACTATATAACCTTTCCTTTCATCAGTTTCCCAGTAAGCATTTATTTCAGTGTTAACACTTGTTTGGTTCTTTTATTGTTTTGTTTCGTCTAATGTTTAAATTTCTACATATTGCTTATAAACAATTTTGGAACAGGAAATGTGTTGGCCCTTATATTTCATTTGTATAACTTATTGTATTAGTCAGCTTTCTTGTTGTTGGGAAAAAAATACCTGACAGCTACAACTTAAAGAAAAGGTTTATTTTGGCTCACAGTTTCGGTTTTCAGTCCATGGTTGGGTAGCTCCAAGGCAGAAATATCGTGGTGGAAGGGGGTGGCCAAGAAAAGCTGCTCACCCCTTGGTAGCTGGGAAGCAGAACTTGTTGGAAAGAGTGCCATGGAGACATAGGCACACCCAAAGGCACACCCCTGGTGACCCACATTCAACTGGGCCTAACCTCCTGTCAGCACATTCAGCTATGAAATTCAGGGGTTAATCCACTGATGACATTGCATCCCCGTAGTCTAATCACCTCTCTGGAAATCTCTTCATCCAGTGAAGTTGACAGTTAAGATTTACTGGCACACATATTATATGAAACAATAGGGAAAATAGAGCAAATTTTCAGGTCTAAAATATCAAGACAGATACGTATCAGGATAAGAAATATTTCAAACAGCTTTCTCTACACAGAAATTCACAACTATAATAGCTTATTATTTATTGTAATCAATAAGGATTCTCTTTTCTTTTTTTTTTTTTTTTTTGGTACCAGGGATCGAACTCAGGACCTTGTGCTTGCAAGGCAGGCACCGGAACCACTGAGAATAAGGATTTTTCTTATAGAGTGATAAAGTTGTACCAGCATCCTTCAGCTTTGGAAGGACTATATAGTATTCCTTTAAGCAGTGAAACTAGAAATCTTCTCATATGTCCAAACCTAATGAAGAACCCCGTACATATGTGTTCTGGTTTTACATTCACTGATGGTATTGCTATGATTCAAGAATCATGGGCAAAGGGGAAGGGGAAGTGGGAGGGGTAGGGGAAAAGAAATAAAGGAATGGAATTAATATGAGAAAATGAAAAAAAGTAAACAAAGTCTTTGTAAATAGGGTGGGATGGAGGGGTTGAAGAGAGGGCAGGGGAAGGGGTAAAAAAATAAGAACCAAGAGAGTATGTAAAGGTGCAGATTTCCAATGATGAATGTCATTATATTGTATACCTAAAAGGTACCAATAAAAGGATATAAAAAAAAAGAATCATGGGAAGTTCTTTCAGTGCTGGAGATCTAACTCAGGGCATTGTGAATGAATGCTAGGTGAGCGCTCTGTCACTGAGTGACATCCCCAGTCCAAGAATCATGTAAATGTTAAACTTCAAAGAAACTTAAAGGTAGCAAAACCTGTTTAAAAACAACTAACCAACCAGAGACAGGAGAAGTGAGATAACTTAACACAAAGTTACTGTTGATGAGCAACCAGTAGAAGAACCAGAGTTCCTAAATTATAGTCAAGGACTTTTTTCCCTTGCACTGAGTTGCTCCTTAAAAGGAGGCAAAGATGTAGGAGTCTTCTCATGCATTTCTTCTTTTACAATGTGTTCTCATCGCTTATGCTGGTAAATGAAGAACTGTCGGAGGTTCCCTGGACACACTCTGCGGTGATTACTTGTGATTGGATTGTCAACTTGATTGCATTGAAAAACACCTAAGAGACTAGTAGAGCATGCTTCTGGGTGGGCTGTGAGGTGTTTCCAGGAATGATTGGAATATGAGGGTTCTAACTCCATCAGTGGGTAAATCCATTCATAAGACATAATTTGCTAACATTATTGGGAGATCACAGAGGGGCTGGGCCCTAGTTGAAGGGAGTGGTTCATGACACTGGGGACTATATCTGATCCTAGGTCCCTTCCTTTGGCATGTTCTTGCTCTCGCTGCTTTCCAGATGCCAGGAGGTAAACAATTTTCTTCTTCCATGCTTTTTTCCCATGATGTTTCTACCTTGCTATGAGCCCACAGCAATGAAGTCAGTTGACCATAGTCTGAAAGCTCTGAAACTGTAAACCAAAATAAATCTTTCCTTCTTTAAGTATTCTCAGTTATTTTGTCATAACAATAAATAGCTGTCTTACTAAATACTGGAAATTTGCTGTTGCATGAAGGACACCAGAATTCTGTCCTACCACATGTTCACAGTGATCTAGATTATTTCTAAATTCCTGATTTACCCCTTACTCTCTATCCTAAAGCATACGAAGAACTTTTAAGTCCCTCTCCTTCTGGGACACTCCCCTCCTGAACTTCAGCATGACATTGAAAGCTACTTTTGCCTCAGTAGAAAAAGCAATTCAAGGTAAAAATCTATATACAAGGAGCTCAATACCTGCAAGGGGGTAATTCATTTTAAAGCATTTTACTGAAAGTTAAAAAAATTTCTTATAGAGAAGGTTCTTCTTTATTAAATTTGATTAGTACTATCTTAATGACATAATTAATTGCAGGCTGCTTAACTACCCACTCTTTTTCTCAATCACAGTTAAAAATCAACTTAAGGAACAAATAATCCTTGGGATAAGTCTGAATCAGTACAATTGAAATATAATAACACTAGAGTAATTTAAAAAAACATAAATGATCCACATTAACATTACTTGGGAAGGGGATATTTTATCAAAAGTTTCATTGTTGAGCTGTGGTTTTTTTTTTTTAAAAAAACTATAAACCTTTGAATAAAATATCTGTTCCTTAAAATTTTCAAGCAATTAATATGTTGGGTAACATGTGAAATAGTGGGGACTATAGAATTTCATAATGTGAATTTTCTAGTCAGAAAATCAAGTCCTTGTTACACTAGCTTTCCTGGGTCATTTTGGTATAAAATTTCAGTGGGATGGAATTAAAAAGGTCTTTTGTGATTATTCATGGTACAGGAGGCAGTTCTCAGAATTATGACTAATGACAAAAGATAATCTCACTTAAAGCAGACTTTCTAAACCTTTATTCTTTGTCATATAAATGCTTATAATCAGTAGTATTTGTCATTAACCGTTTAACTATCATTAACTTTTTTTGAATTTTGAGTGTCCAAAGGTAAGGCTCTCTTAATTAAAACATAGAGATGATTATTAGTGTTCCTATGAAAATGTTTTTGCAAGATAATTATTTTTGTTATCTATTGCTACACAACAAATCACTTAAAATTTAGTGGCTTAAGATAAGGGCAAAATTTGTTTTTGTTCAAAAGCCGGAAATGTAGGTTGGCTCAATGAGTACAGGTTGTCTTTATTCCACTGAACATCAGGTGGGGAGTCTGGAAGGCTGGATTTCAGGACCATTGGAAGCCTTATTTACCCACACATCTGGTCACAGATGCTGGCTGTCATCTGGGACCTTGGCTAAGGCATTGCTGGAATATTATCTGTGGCTATCCCATGGAGCTGCATGGTCTCCTTATAATATGGTGGCTGGGTTCCAAGGCTAAGGACATCCCAAGAAGACCATGTGGAAACTGCATCATCTTTTATGGCTGCTACAGTTTGGATATGAAAGGTTACTCAGCTTGTGATGTTGCTGCAAGGCAGCAGAATTTTTAAGAGGTGGGACCTATTGAAAGGAAGCTAGGATACTATGTGGGGAGGGGGAGTGCGTGACTTTGAAGGGGACATTGGGACCTTGGCCCCTTCTTGTCTCTCTCTTTGCTTCTTGCCTGCTGTGAGGTGAAGAGGCCTCCTCTGTCATGAGTTCCCTTAATGATACACTGTGCTGCCAGAGGCCCAAAGCAACAGGATCAACCATGGACTGAAATCTCCAAAATTATGGGCAAAATAACTCCCCCCCCTTCTAAAAAATTTTATTTTATTGGTACATTTTAGGTATACAATATAATTGCATTCATCATTGGAAATTTGCACCTTTACATAATCCATCTTGGTTCTTAATTTTCCCCCTTCCCCTGCCCTCCCTTCAACTCCTCCATCCCTCCCTGTTTACAAAGACTTTGTTTCCATTTTTTCATATTAATTCCATTCCCTTCTTTCCTTTTCCCTACTCCTTCCACTTCCCCTTCCCCTTTGCCCCTTTTCTTCCTATTTCACATTATCTATTACACCTTTTAGTCCTTATTTACACTTTCAGTTTCTCACACTAGAGAAACTATTTGGTATTTATACATGTGTGTCCTATTTATTTCACTTAAGAGTATCGCTTCAGCGTGCATCCATTTAGCTATAAATGTCTCTAATTTCTCACTTTTTATGGCTGAGTAGTACTGCATTTTTAAAAAACCACATGGGCATTTGGGCTGTTTCCAAGTTTTTGCTATTACAAACTGTGCTGCTATGAACATGGGTGCACATATATCACCGTGGTAGGATTCTTTTAATTCTTTGGGGAAGATACCCAGCAAGGGAATAGCTGGGTCAAATGGGACTTCCAGTCCTAGTTCTTTGAGGTATCTCCATACTGATTTCCACAGTGGTTGCACCCATCAATACTCCCCACAGCCCCACCAGGATTTGTTATTGGTTGATTTCATGATAGCAGCCATTCTTTCTGGGGTGAGGTGAAATCTCAGCATTGTTTTCATTTGCAAGACTCAAATGACCAGTGATGTTGAACATTTTTTTCATATGTTTATTTGCTATTCCTACTTCTTTGTCTGAGAAATGTCTGTCCATTTCAGAAGCCCATTTTTGGATTAGGTCTTTAAATTTGGGAGGTCAGATCTTTTTAAGTTCTTTATAGATTTTAGATAATAGACCTTTGTCTGAGGAACACCAGGTGAAATTTTTTTCCCACATTGTGAGTTGTCTCTTCACTCTGTCGGTAGTTTCTCTTGCTGTGCAGAAGCTTTTTAGTAAGAAGAGATCCCACTTGTTGAAAGATAGCCTCTTTAATAAATGGTGCTGGAAAAATTGGGTTTCAACTTGCCAAAGACTAAAACTAGAACTATATCTCTCACCATGCACTAAACTAAAATCGAAATGGATTAAAGAGCTAAACATTGAAACAGAAACACTAAACTGGCTGGAAGAGAGGTTAGGAAGAACTCCTGAAGACACTGGTGTAGGAAAAGATTTTATGAACAAAACCTCAGCTGCCTATGAACTAGCACAAACAATCAACTTTCCCTTTTTTTTTTTGGTACCGGGGATCGAACTCGGTTCCTTGTGCTTGCAAAGCAGGCAGCGAAACCACTGAGCTAAATCCCCAGCCCAACTTTCCCCTTTTTAAGTTGATTTAGCTTGGCTATTTGTTATAGCAATGGAAAACTGATGCCTTCGTCACTTTCCTTGTCTCTGGACAAAATACCCAACACCCACAATTTAAGGGAAGAGAGATTTATGGCTGGCATTTTAGAAGTTTCAGTCCTTGCATGATTGGCTGCATGGTGGAAGAGCCCAGGCAGGGGGAAGCTGCTCACCTAATGGCAGCCAGGAAGCAGGAGTCAGGAAGGGAGGAACTGGTAAGGGAGATAGCTGGGAAGGTCTTGCCTCCAGGGATCTGCCTCTCCTGACCAGACCCCACCTGAGAGCAAGTCAGCTGCAATGCTACCATAATCTAATCACTTTCCAAACACATGAGGCTTTGGAGGCCATTTTAGATGTAAACCATAACAGGTGACTAACACAATGTGCTTTAGCAGGCACCTGATACTGCTTCCACAGAGTTACAACTCTAGTCCTCCCAGTTTTAGTATATATGCTGCTGCATGAGTCCACCCAGTTTTGAGGGCAGGAAGTATCTCTCTCTCACTAGAGAAGTGTTCTAATCTCCAAGTGGAGGAGTGTCAGCATCACATGGTAAAAATATGCCTGATGCAATATATTGGAAAATATATCTACATCTTAGGAAAATACAATCTACAAAGATAACAGGAAATCCACCAGATTAACTGTTGCTCAGTGTTCTCCTTCAAAAGGACTAATACCTATTCTATTTACATGAATGGAAACTTGGCTACAAATCTTCTATCAATGTGATTATGTATATCTCAATCAGAGTCAATGTAATGCTTGCCTGAACCATATTCTAGAATCACAAGCCAGGAAATAAGAAGAGTAGGGAGAAATATGAGTAAAATGATTAATCACATTGATCCCTTTCCTGAGAGATATAAAAATCCAAAGCCAAAGTATTTTTAATGACTCTTCATCGAATTATGTAGCAAGTAATCAGTGCCAGCTGACCTCTTTTCAGTGTGATATTTTTTGGGGACAGATTGCAAAACCTGTGGTCCGATATGCAGGCAAGCTGTTGTTTGATTGACTCACATTCTAATTCTCAAGGTAAGCAACACCTCTACCCTTGTATACATATTGAGATGAAGGGAAAAAAATTTTCTTTCTGCTTCTCTGAAGATCCAATTTGCCACTCTTAAGAAAATCTAAGAACCATCTCACATGGCTCAAATGGTTTTACGCTTGTCTTCTCAGAGTTTTTCTAGATTTAGGTTCCTAAACACACATTGACACTATGAATATCCAATCTTCTGCTTTTCAAAGAAACAGAACATGACAGGGCAATGAAGGGAAATTCCTTACACAGTTCACTATTCTAAATGACTTCTACTGACAGCCTCTTGTACCTTTTTAAACTTTACTTTTCAGGTTGATGCTTTTATTCTGCTTTAAATTTGATTTGCAAATTTTCTTTGATTTGAGTTTTCCCTTGGGATTTAAAAACGTTTTGCCCTTTGATTTTTCATGAATATTCCGTTGGTGCCTCAGAGCATCTTGAAGCGTGGGTACATGTCTTTTCCATGGGTGAAGGGCCATAAATTATATACACACAGGGAGCACTCAAGATGACACCCACAAATGGATAGTCTACAGATCCTAGAAGTTGTGCCTACACTAACAAGGGATGTTCAGTAAGCCTAGATATCCATTCGAGCTTGGATGGATGAGCCCAGAAAATAAGTATTTCATGTAACTTTCTTTCTTAAAGACTACTTGGTTCAACAAAGACAGTTCTTTTCAACCTGGGTGGGAACTGTTATATAAAAGATTTCTAGATGGATGTGGGCATGGTGGTGCGCTTCTGTAGTCCCAGCTACTCAGGAAGCAGAAGCAGGAAGATCACTTGAGGCCAGGAGTTTGAGGCTAACCTAAGCAACATAGTGAGACATCTCAATAAATAAGTTAATTCATTTAAAAAATTCCAGATGGGTTGTATACATCCAGGAATATTGGGAACTGGGCTTTGATTTCTTGAGCATAGGTGGAGAAGCTGAAAGTCCTCAGAAAAGCTACCCACTTACCATGGTGCAAAAGCTGCTGTGGAGGGCTGAGCGGCAGGCAGGTGCAGTCTTACCTGGGCAGGGGCTGGCTGCGAGCGCTGAGCGAGGGCAGACTCAATGAGCTGAGATAACACTGCAAATCCTTTGCCTTACCAAGGAGCAAGAAAGTGCTGTGTATTCTGTTGCGCCAAAGGCCTTGGTATCAAGATGGAGAGGGGGCCATCATCACTGAGGGGTATAAAGTTCAAGGGTATCAGTGTCAGCACCAAGGTACCACCCAGGCCACCTCACAACACGCACTGTCTCACTGTAGTGGGAGTCAGCAGAGCTGAAGAGGAGCACAGGCGTTGCTGGAGCACTTTCCACACATTGAGAGCTGTTTAAGACACTTCGATGAATTAAGCCATTCAAATCTTCATTACTGTTTGAGGATATTCAGTTTCTTTCCTTCGTCTTACAGTGCCATCATGAAGACAAGGAACAGAGAAGCGAATATCCCAAATTATACAGCTGACAAATGGATAGGCTTTTGGTTAAATGGTTTTAACCATGACAGTAAATGGCACGTGTGTCAGACACACTCCTTTCTGGGTGGCCGAGTTACAGAAATTACAGAAGCATCTCACTGCACTCACGCAGGTGGCAGAAACTCTCTGCCTGCAAATTGACTGAATGTTTGTCAAGCTTCACTGAAAGGGACTTTTCAAACAAGATAACCTAAAAGCATTATTAATATATAATTAGCATACAACTCAACCTACCTATTTAAGTATATAGCTTTATTGTTTTGTTTTGAGACAAGGTCTTGCTGTGTAAGTCAGGCTGGCCTGCAACTCGCAAACCTCCTGCCTCAGCCTCCTGAGGGTTGGGATCATGGGACTATACCAGCATGTCTGCAAAGTATATGAGTATAATTTGTAGTTTTTAAAAGTGGCTTTTCTTATAGTTACAGAATTATGCCACAGTCAATTTTATAATATTCCTATCACCCCAAAAGGAAATTTGCTCATTAGCTGTCATTCTCTATTCACTCCCAATGCTAGGCAGCCTCTAGTCTTTCAATCTATACAGATTTGCCTGTGCTGGACACTTTATACAAATGGAATCATACGATATGTGGTTTTTGGTGACTGGCTTCTTTCATATAGTGTAATGTTTTCAAGTTTATAGCCATGGTGTAACTTATTATCAGTACTTGATTCCTTTTAATTGCCAAATTACATATGTAATTTTATTTATCCACTCATCAGTTAGTGGACATTTTAGACCTACTTTTTTATTACTATGACTGATACTGCTCTGAATATTCATGTACAAGTTTTTATATGGACAAATATTTTCATTTTTCTGAAGGGAACTACTTACAGTCTCTGTTTCCATGTTTCTCACTTTCTCATTCCTTGCAATTTCTTTTCACAGAAACATATCATCAATCTTTCCAGTCATGAGCTTTTTATACCTTATAAAACATTTATTTTACATGTTATATATATTCCACAGCCATTCAACAAAATTTTTTAAACCCAGTTTTGTCTAAGCCACTATATTGGATGCTGGAGAGACAAGATAAACTAGGGTTCCTTTAAGGAGCATGTATCTAGTTGGGGAGGAGGATGGGTTAGAAGCAAAGATGGAGTTAGAATATTATTAATAGCAGAGACAAACCAGGTGTTTTGAGGGCACAGAGAAGGGGAACTTACTGCCTGAGTCAAGGATGTATCACAGCATGTGTGATACCTGTGGAGCTTCTCTCAGCAATCAAGAGGGCCTGGGGACAGAAGGGCAATCTAGGTGGAAGGGATAGTATGTGCTAATACCCTGGGGCAGGAAGAGTATGGCTGGGTTTGAAACCATGGAAGCAAAAGATGTAGCATACAGTGCCTCCAGTGGGGAGGGAGGGTGGTGGCAGGTAAAATGAGAAGCCAGGCAGTGATGAAATCACAGGGGAAGTCTGAGGACCTTCTAGGCGTTTGGATTTAAAATCTGAAAGATTTTACACTAGAGGATTAATTATTACTAGAGCATTAAGGACAACATGAACTTTTGAAAAACTGAAACTTGCAAAGCACTTCTGAAATAGCTTTATTATTATATTTCATGATAGAGTGCTTGACAGCCAGACAGCCTAGGATTGGTGGTTGAAAGGACCTCCTATAGAGGAAGAAGGTTTTGCCCAGGTGTTACTGCTTTGCTGGTATTCCCCATTTAGCAGTGCACGTCTCAGTACAGAACACTTTAAGTTCTGTTTTGTTCTTGAGGGGATCGCTTTGCTTTATAAAGTTCATGACCCCACCATTACCTTTCCACAGTTTTGATATGTTCTGCATTAAGCTCTAAAATGCCACACAGAAATTAAAAACACCCATGGAGTCTTCTTTGAAGATCTGTTTCAGCTTCTCCGATGCCTCTTTCTTTGTTCAGTCCTGCAGTCAGCATTTCTGTCAAATAGAGAATCCCTGGATGGCCTCACATCCTTTGAGGACAGAGCTTTACCTTGATAGGTGGAACTGCTCACAGAATCTCATCCACTTTCACTCGGAGTTTTGCCTTAAAAAAAGAAAGTCAGAAAAAGAAAAAGTAAATAATACAGGAGAAAATCAGGGAAAACTCTACACAGGAAGGTAACAAGATAATTAGTTCTGACACAGGGTCGTAATTTGGAAGATCAATAGGAAAAATAATAGTATCATTGATTTTAAATTTTACAGATATATGATTGCAATAATCCAGATGAGATTTTAGTTATTAATATATAATTACAAGTCCTAAAACAATCAAAGAATTCAAAGGACCCCAAAAGGACCCATGGTACTTTATAGTTTGTAGCATAGGTTATATATTCCTACACATTTAATTAGAAAACTCTGGAACTTTTCTTATATATTATACAGTGTCATACAACTAACTATCCTCTCTCCTTTCTACTCTTCCTTTCTAAATGGTTAAGATCAATGCCTGTAAAAAAAAATTAAGATGTGTTATGGACATGTACAAACTCCCCACAATGAATGTAAGCACTATACACTGCAAATGTGTACTAGTAAAAATTTAAAAAATCACAAAAAATCAATTCTTTCATTTCATTAATAATTATGGAGTACAGAAATCACTATAATTTAGCAAAATTCATATGGGTATTTAAATAACTACCCAAAATAGTGCTGTTTCAGCAACAAAAAAAATTGTTAATTTAAGTTCACTTGGGCAGTTATTGCTCAGTTTACACTTGGAAACGGAAAACAGTTTGTACTGTGGGAACTATTGATATGCTGCTGAATGAATTTTAACCAGATGCATCAAAGTTATGTTTTTATTTGTATGTTTAAAACAGGGCACTGTGAATGCATAAAGGAAACAACTGAAATACATATACTTGAAATATATATATACATAAACTCATATCTAAGATAGTCATGGAAATGTTACTCAAGTTTATTTGCATTTTTCTTATTGCTGAGGCATAATTTCTACACTATGAGGTGCATAAATATTAAATATACAGCATATATTTTATGTATGTATAAAAACTTATCATTCACCCAGATCAATATATAGAATATCTCCAGCACCTCATACAATGCCTTCTCCTTCCTCCAACTGCATTAACACTCACCTCAAGAGTAATTACTATTTTGCTCTTAATGTTTTTGCTTATTTTACAGTTTTTTTTTTTTCTCTAAATGGAATCAAACAACACAGACTCTTTAGATCTGGCTTCTTGTGCTCATATTGTGGCGGTGAGACTCATTTATGCTATATTTATTTGTTTGCAAGAATAGCTGGCTAGATAGTTTAAGTCCTTCCCATTTGATTCTTCTTTCATATAGTCCTGAATACTCTAGGATCTTTGCATCTCCATTTAATTTACAGAATCTGACTGCCAATTTCCATTAAAAACCCCAAACAAGCAAACAAGCAAAAAAAAAAAAATCCCCCCAAAACCACAAAAAACCAAAAAACACCAAAGACTACCCCCCAATAGCTAGGATTTTGATCGGGATAGCATAGAATATAGATTAATATTGGCGGAACTGACATCTGTCTTTAACATAAAAATAGTGACTCTTAATCCATGAATTTGGTATATTTCCTCATTGAATGCAATTTTCTTCATTTCTCCCAGCAATGTTTTCTAGTTTTAGTTTAGGCCTTATATATCTTTCCTTATATTTAACCTAGGTATCCTAGGATGATATTTTTTATGCCAATGAAGCTAATTTATCTTTAATCTTTATTTTTCTATTGTTTGTTCCTATATACATAAAATATAAAAGTTTTAATCAAAGTGATAGCATATTTTCTGTGATTTGCTGGGCACTGAACCCAGGTTCTTACACATGTTAAGCAAGCTCTCTCCCACAGAGCTACATCTGCAACCCTAATTGCTTATCTTTACCTTGAAAATTTAAAAAATATCATTTTTAATTGCATTAAAGATATACAGAATATTTAGAATTAAATCATCAAAAGTTGTATAAGATCAATCTTTGAAAACTAGAAAGCATTATTGGGTGAAATTAAAAAAGAACTATATAAATGGAGAGACATTTGTTGTGTACGTGCTGACTCAAGGTTAAAAAGGTCAATTTTCTTCAAAGTTAACTAGAGGCAGAAAAATACCAGTTAAACTCCCAGAAGGAATACTGGATAGTAATTGATAACCTTTAAAAATTCATTTTAAATGCTGCTATCATTTGTATCTAGATGTCCCCCAAAATCTCACGTGCTCATAAGTGGGGCTTTTCTGAGGTGGCTGGATCTAGGGTGTGTGAATGTGGATTAGAGGTGTGATAATTGGATTAGTCAACTGATTGGTTAGCATGGTTCTGGGTGTGGATAATGAAAGGCCCACCCTGGGTGGGGGGTGGGGTTGGGAGTGGGTGGCACCAACCAATTGGCTCGTAGCCTGGAGTTAAAGGGAAAGGGAGGCTTGCTGTTGTTACTTTGCTGCCTTCTGACTGCCCTGCCATAAACCGTTTCTCCTCTGCGATGCCCCTCTACCGTGCCACCCTGCCTTGGAGCCTGCCAACTATGTACTGAAACCTCTACAAACTGTGAGCCAAATAAACCTTTCCTCCTTTAACTTGTGGGTGTTGAGTATTTTGTCTCAGCAATGAGAAAAGTAATGAAGACAAATACAGAGGACCTAAAATACCCAAGAGAAGTTTGAAAAAATAGAACAAAGTTGAAAGAGCAATGCTATGTGATTTTAAATCTATGAAGCTACAGTATACATGACAACATATTATTGGTGTCTTAGATAAACAGATTAGTACATGAATCAAATAGGAAGGAGAGCCCAGAAATAGGCTCACAATGAAAAATGATTTTTGGTAAAGATGCACATGCAATTCTGTGGATAAAGGACACTTTTAAAATACATGATGCTGGAACAATTAAATATTTTTGTTAAAGGAAGGAACTTTGGTACAAAACTTACACCACATATAAAACTAAATTGAAAATGTATTTATTATTTAAATGTAAAACCCCAAACTAAGGAGACAATTTTTTTTCTTAGATCGAGTAAAGAGTTCTTAGATACAAAATCAGTAACACAATTAATTAAAGAAAAAACTGGTAACTTAGACTGTAACAAGATGAAAAACTTCTAAACACACAGCTAAGAAAATGAACAGATGGGCTGAGGATTTAGCTCAGTGGTTCTGGCGCCTGCCTCACAAGCCCAAGGTCCTGAGTTCGATTCCTGGTACCCACAAACAAGTAAAAATCACAATACCCAGAACTATGTCTAACACACTGTAAGTGTCCAGTATATAACTTATTAAGTGAATAAATAAATAATAAATGACAGAGAACAAGTTGTCCCCAGCACTCCTTAAAAAAAAAAAAAAAGAAAGAAAATGAACAGATGGAGTCATATAATGGGAGAAATATTTCAAATTACATATCAAATAAAAGGATTATATTTAGAATATAAAAAGTACTCTTCAAGCTCAAATACATCTGTGTTGAGGATATAGATCAGTGACAGAGAACTTGTGGAGAATGAGTGAGGGCCGTCGGTTAGATCCTGGCACCACAAAAAACCAAAAATACAAAAGGACTAAGGATGTAGCTCAGTAGTAGAGCACTTGCCCGGTTTGTAAGAGGCCCTGAGTTTGATTCTGAGCTCTAAAACAAATGAAACATCCCATTACAAATCAACCAAAAATTCAAACAGATTCTTCCCCCAAGGAATATAGGAATGTCAAATAAGCACCTTTGGACCATCGGATACACTGGAAGGATTTGGAAGAAACGGAACTATATTGCTTATGGGAATGTAAAATGTTGCAACCATTTTAGGAAAACTGTTCAGTAGTTTCTTAAAAAGCTAAAGATAACCTGTCATATCATTTAACCATTCTGTTTCTAGGTTTTACCCAGGAAAAATAAAAGTTTATGTTTATAAATAGATTTGTACACAAATATTCACAGTAGTCTTATTTGCAGTAGCCCAAATTGGAAACAACCCAAATATCTACCAACAAATTAATGGAAAAACAAATCGTTGTATATCCACACAATGAAATTCTTCTCTGCAATAAAAGGAATGAAGTACTGAATGAGTACCTACAGTGTTGAACCTCAAAGTAATTATGCCAAGTGAATAAAGACTGATTAAAAAAGAATACAGGCACTCTTCATTTAATGACTGTTCGTACTTATGACTGAGGCATGCAGATTGGAATATGACCAGCCACCGGGATTTACAACTTGTCTTTTTTTTTTTTTGTATAGTTCTGTACATCTTGTTTATAGAGCATCAATTTTTTTGCACAGTATACCTTGTTTATACAATACTGTAATATTTGCTGATTATAATATACAGTAAATGCCACACAGTACTATACTGTACTACGGTACAGTTCTATAGTTTTATGTTGTTATACTTTATAGTACCGCATGTAAGAGTTATGCAAATAAAAGCAAAGCCATCAAGTTGAAGTTTCCTTTGACCATTTCTTTGTTCTGAATATTGTAATCAAGGGGGTACATCACTGATGACAAAGAATCGAGTTATATGCCACCTCCTAGGCAGAAGCATTGTTTCCTTACAGCTCCTGTATGACTTTCATTGTGTGGTCAATTCATAACTCATTTACCTCAGTGATGTATTTAAATTGGTAATTGGCAATGACAGTGGGGTGGAAGCTGCCATTGGTGTATATATGAGTTCAGGGCCTTGCACAAGCTAAGCAGACACTCCACCACTAGGCGACATCCCCAGTCCTTTTTCTAACATTTTATTTTTAGAGAGGTTATAAGTTGCCCAGGCTGCCCTGGAACTTGTGATTCTCCTGCCTCAGTCTCCACTTTCACTGGGATTATAGCATGTGCCACCAAGCCAACTAATAATATTCTTTTAAACACTTTCTATGTTGTGTGCTAAATACTCTTACATGAATAAATGATTATTCACAACATTATGAACTACATGGTATTATGATCTTCATTTGACAAAGAAACAGGATACAACATAAAAATCATTTCAAAGTATGAAACAAACACTTAAAAGCTACACAAAATTAGCAACTAGTTCTCTTTTGTTAAGATTTTGTCTTGGGACCATATTAAACAGCAATGATAGTTAAGAACAACCACTCGGTAGTCAGACACATTCAACTGCATGTATAAATTACCAGGCAAATCACTTACTAATGTGAATTAAATTTGTTATTCTCATTTCTATTGTGGATTTTAAAAAGCCAAGTAAGCTCTCAATTCTTTTGTATAAATTGACATTTGGTTTTGATATGAAGTATCATTTCAAAAACACAAAGAAAAATGAATATGTTTATTCAGTATGATGAGATTGGTTTTTTACACAGAATTATTAACTTTGTTCTAAGAAATTAGGGCGTTTAATAATAGCTTATACATTTAATAATAGGTATCCCCAACATTTATTTCATCATGACCACCTAAGGCCAGTGCCATGTCTAAAGAGCTACATTTAATAGTGTTAGCACCTTACGCACAGTTAGAGGTGTTCAATGAAAACTCAGTGAATACTTCCTTATGATGCTGATGAAGATCTTATACATAGCTAAGGGTTGAGAGTTGTTTAGTAAAGATGTTGACGCTGGATGGGCTCATTCATGAAGCCATACAAAAGTATGGTGACTTACTGTGTGTAGCCAGATTCTAAATTTAACCATCTATGCTTGTTTAAAAAGTGTTTTTTCCCTTCAAAGTGTGGAGTAATTCTTACATCACATTCATATAAATTTGGTGAATGACTATTGCTTGCCCAAGTAGGCATCAAAAATGATCAGGTAACCAAGTCCCTGTTCTTATTTAGCACAGAGGCAGTTTTTCCAGATTATCAGAAAGCAAATTCGGAAGAGTCCGGAATGCTGACATAGGTCTAAGGTACCCGCTCTCAACATTTAGTCCAGACCAGTAAATTATAGGTGGCGGAATTTCCCGACTTTGAAATCTTCTTCATTCAACCTGCCCTACATCCCGCCTCGCCAAGATTACCCCTCCCCCACCACATTCGCAATGCGCATGCGTCCGCAGGGAGGGGCTCTATGACCCTGAGAGGTTGCCGTCGCGCAGTGCGCCGATAAGACGTCGCGCGTGCGCAAGCGCTCGTCGCAGCGGCCTGCCGGAAGCCAAGATGGCGCATAGGTGCTCTCCAGGTCATAGTCGGCGCCTGATCAGTGTCTGAACTAAGTATTTTGGAAGAGGTTGTGGCAAACACCCTCTCTGCCGTCATGGCCCGGCATCGGAATGTCCGAGGCTATAACTACGATGAAGGTAGGTGGCAGGGCCACGCCGGGACATTTTCGCAGTTTAGCTGGGATCCCAGACTGTTTGGCATTGCTTCGATCAGTGAATCTTTCCATAGTGGCCCAGGCTGATATTCCGGGCGGCGCAAAATTGGGGAAAATAACATCATCTGAGTGCCCGCGAATGGCAGCGAATTGTAGTTTCTGCCCTCTGGAATTGACCTTATTTAGGAAGAGGGAGGTGCCATACAACATATGGGAAGGCTATTTGGCAAATTTGGGATCCAGTGCTATTAGGCACATAGATATAATCGTTCATTCCATTGTTTTTTTCGAGCCTGGATACTCGTGTGCCTCCTTCTAACTCCCCTCCCCGGAATCCCATTTCAGAAATGTCAGTAAAGAACTTTACTTGTAAAACAAATTGACTTAGTGTCTGTATTCAGCTAACCTGCTGTAACCGTGTTATACAGTATTTACATGTTAAATATTTTCGTATGCTCACACGTTTTTAGTACAGAATCTAACTTAAGCTGATTTGTTTTTCAACGCATTTCAAATCGGGGACGTAGAAGACAGTAGAAAAGATACATGTTAAAAAGGCAAAACAATGCCGTCAGAATCTTGAGATGTTTACTCGGGTTTTGGCTGGTAATACTCAATATAAATGTATATTGAAATGGAAATAAAAAGCAGTAGAGGAAAAGTCATGAAGAGAACATTGATTTTAAAAATGAAATGAAGTCGGGCGTGGTGGCGCACGCCTGTAATCCCAGCACTCGGGAGGCTGAGGCAGGAGGATCACCATGAGTTCGAGGCCAGCCTGGGCTACATAGTGAGTTTGGGCTCAGCCTTACAAAGGGAGACCCTGTCTCAAAAAATCAAAAAAAAAAAAAAAAAGAAAAAAATGTGTATATGAATGTTCTCTAGGAGTTTAAATGGAGTTAGAAGTTTTAGGAGGAGCACATCATGCAGTAGATAATTATAGGCATCACCAAGCATCATAGAAACTAAAAATATAAACAATTATGTACTAATGCAGGATAGAAATAAAGACCTATTGTTATGTAAAGTGCAGAGCATGTAGTGCTTAAATTAGCCCTCCCTGTAGATTATTCTGGAACATTAGTGTGCTCTAGTGGTGGTGGGGGGCCAACAACCTAGGCAACGTTTGGAGACTGAACCAATCTACCTGGCATACATTAATTTTCTGGTATTCATTTTAGAATGGAGGCCCTTTTCAGTAACTATTGTAATGTCTGTAAATACTGGCATAGGGGCCACTTATCACCTGAGCAATGACTTTAGACAATTTTGCAAATATGAAATAATATTATTGTTATTTCTTTTCTTTTTTTTTCTTGGTACTGGGGATCGAATTCGGCACCTTGTGCTTGTGAGGCAGGCGCTGGAACCACTGAGCTAAATCCCCGGCCCCTATGGTTATTTCTTTAATAGTCATCACTTTCTCAGTCAATGGTAATTGAGTGCCTAGAGTACTGTTCTTAGGTTGGAGAATAACATTAAGATATTGAGGCTGCCTCTGAGGAGATAAAAGTAACAGGTGAGTAGAGTATGAGTGGTACTGCAGAAAGTAATGACAGTGCTCCAGGGGCTATATAGAAGATCTAATTCAGAATGGGTTGAGGGTTTAAGCAGGATTTCTATGGCAACTAAAGCTTGCTAGACAAGAGGTGCTTGGCATTAGGGAATGAGTGCTAATATTTTCTCACTTTGGGTACCTGAGGTCAGATTGTCATGTTTCTTTGAAACAATTGGTGACACCATAACCAGGTTGTCCTGTAGTAAATAAAGATCATCCTTTTTTCTTATAAAATTTACTCATCTTCGGGGTCCAGTTTCTCTTCTTTCCAGTTAAGCTTTTCCTTGGACTCTCAGAATAATAGTGCAAAAATTCAAAAAAGTAATTTAACCTCATTAGAGTCTATGTTTTAAATTGTTAGGTTCCTCTTTTTAACTCCTACTTTGTTTTTCTCTGTAATTTGGATAGTACTTTATGTGATGCCTCAGCTACTAGTTTAAAAGTTCTACTTTAAATTTTATACTTAGCCTTGTAGCTGGCATAATGTCTTCTATTTAGTAAACACTCCAAAATTTGGATGTAGAAATGAGCCACTTTACCAGGATTGCAGGAGAGAGAATTTTATTGATTTTTAAAAAAAATTGTAGCACTTCAGGGTCAATTTTAGTATTGACAAACAGACCTAGTAAAAATGATTCTTGTCTAAATACCTAAAATACCTGTTTGTGAATAGTCACTTATTTATTTGCTGATACATTGTTATTTTCTGCTATAGCATTTGGTCTCAGCCTTTGAGCATGCTGTGTCTGCTGCATGAATACACTCAAAAATTGACTAACCTGGGTTGGTCATAGTGGCACATGCCTGTAATCCCAGCACTTGAGAGACTGAGACAGGAGGATTGTGAGTTTGAGTGTTTGAGGCCAGCCTAGGCTACACAGTGGGACTGTGTCTCAGAAATCCAAAGTGGGAGGTGAGGGGGCTGGGGGGAGAGGCTAACTCTGTTTTTGTAGTTTGGATGTTATATTCCTGGCGATCTTAGCCTTGTCATTCCTAATTCTAATTTTGTTCATATATGTCTTCCCAAATTGCCCAGTGTTTCTCATATTGAACACTTATATGGTCTTGTTATTGTCTGCATATGTGACTGTATTTGTATCAGAATTTTGGTTTGGCGAGAACTGGGAATGTGTCTCTCTCCCTCTCTCCCTCCCTCTCCCTCTCTCTCTCTCTCTGTCTGTCTCTGGCTTAGAGTTATATTTTGTTGAATCAGTTAGTGAATACATTTACATAAATATTAGTGCCAAATATGTGCCAGGTATTTGGCTAAAACAACTCTTGCTCGGAAGGAACTTCAGAGTGAAACAGGTGTGGTGGTTCATGGAGTGAAACAGGTGTGGTGCTTTGAAGATAGTAAATTGGAGGAGTCTGCTACAAGGTAAATGTAGCAGGAGGGCTTGGCACATTACCCAGAGTGGACTGGGAAGATTTCTGCCAAGAAGTGACATTTAAGCTGCAACTTTAACTGGGAGAAAGAAACAGCTTTAGGAAAATCTAGGCAAAGATCAAGTAAAAGGGCCTATTAGTTGTTAGCCAAGTGAGCACAAGAGGACTTAGGGTTTAACTGGTTCATGTAACCGTTACCTAGCTCTATGTGAAGAAAAACTACTTTCATGTTCTGAGACATCTCTCTCTATATCTCCCCCCCCCCCACCATGGTCAGTGCTGTGGTAAAGAAGGGCTTTGGTTATAGAGAGCACTTGCTGAAAAAAAATAGTTGGATGGCTTAAGTTTTTAATCCACTTTGGAAAGATAGTTCAAGTTAGTTTTTTGATAATGTGGGACGAAAACTTAAAACTCAGTCAACTTAAAAATGGAAGAACTATGTCTTTATAAATATAGAATATCAGTAAGTACATACTTTGTAGATGAAATTCTTAGAATTTTTTGGAAAGTAGACCTAGGTTCCTTTAGTTATGCAGAGAATTCAGGTACTTCTTCATTAATAAGGAAGAATATAAAAAGAACTTGTAAATGAATTTATCTCTTTTGTTTTTGTTTTAGATTTTGAAGATGATGATCTCTATGGCCAGTCTGTAGAGGATGATTATTGTATTTCACCATCAACAGGTGAATTTTAAAAAATAACTTGATTTCCTTGATTCTTGTGTTTAAAAATATCAGGTAAATATTGTTGTCATGCTAGGACCAAAGTGTTTCATAAGACTTAACATTTAAACAGAATATGTAACATTTCCAAAGCTACATGTATATTAATTTTTAAAGATATGTATATTAATTTCTTTACCCATGAATAGTTTTTAAACTTTTGATCCCATCATTTAGCTTTAAACTCTTTTTTTGTACCAGGGATTGAACTCAGGACCTGGTGCTTGTGAGGCAGGTGAGGCACCACTGAGTTAAATCTCTGGCGTAGTTTTAAACAATTTGAAGAAAATGCTGAAGACTGATTTTTCCAATATTCTTTGCAATATACAATTAATCTAAATGCACTAGAATGGTAATTTAGTTGTTAATGAAATTCTAATATCTCTGGAGGCAGACAGGAGTTAATTTTATATCTCCAAGGACATTTTTAATATTAGAAATAAGGTAGACTTTGCTTTTCATACAGTACTTTAGTTATTTTTAACTGATGTACATATTTACAGATTACAGTGTGATTTTTAGTACTTTGGTTTATCTACTGTTAAACAATTTAGTAAATAAACCAAATATATGTACTTCAGACTTCTGATAGAGCTGCAGATTTAGAATTTTTTTTTTGGTACGGGGATCGAACTCGGGACCTTGCGCTTGCGAGGCAGGTGCATTGCCACTGAGGTAAATCCCTGGCCCACACAGATTTAGAATTTCAATTCATGTGTGATTCTACATCAGCTACATCTTCTATCTCATTTTTCAGAGATTTTTCTCTGTCACCATATAAAGAAAACACTCTTGTTCTTTCTACTAAAGGCTGAATTTTTTACCTTTCATGTATTTCTCTTAACTATATGTGTCTTTAAATTTCAGCTTACTGTATAAAGAGTAGGTGAAAAATGCCCTCTTTTAATACAGTATTAAATGGGGGTACAGTTTATCTATAACTAGGTATAGCATGAATCTAATTTATAAAACTCATTTTCTAAAAGTTTAAAAGCTTAATATAATTAACATTACTCCTTGAATCTGATCCCTAATATTGTATAAGAACAAGGGCTAGAGAGACCCCCTTTGCCCTTTTACCATATGAGGACACAGGAAGTAGGCATTATCTATGAGCCAGACTCTGCTTTGATCTTGGACTTTCTGGCCTCCAAAACTGTGAAAAATAAATTGCTCTTGTTTATAAACTTTTTATATGGTATTTTGTTACAGCACCTTGACAAGACTAAGACATCCTTTATGTCTTTTTTTAAAATTTAATAACTTTTTTTAAGAGTAGGAAGAATTTATCAAGAGAAAGATAGCTTCTTTCTAAGAGAGATAGAAGTAGGACCGAAAAGTGGGTTAATTAAATAAATTTTTATTTAAGGAATTTCACATGTAATTCCTTCAGTACTTATCAAGGTCACTTTACTGAGGTTCTTTGTCTTCAAAATAGCCCTTTTTAAATGAATTGATACTTAATCCAGTCATCCTATCTGCCCACAATTCGTTTATCTCTATTTGAATTATGGGCAGACAATGACAGCTTCAAAACTCCTGGGCTCTTAGATCCAAATTTCTTCCAACAATTTACACTTTAGGAGCACTTCTGGTCCATGGGTCTGCCTTGCTCTGACACCTTCTCTAAACATGAATGGATTAATACTCATTTCCTAAGCTGTTCACTCAGGAGTAGTACACATCCCTAGGATATTTGAATATCTAAAGTTACAAAAAGAATTATTAGGTTTTTTTATACTTTTTGTTGTTTTGTAGTACCTTATCACAGACCTAAGTAATAGACCTATGGGCAAAGCAAAACCACACTGATACTCTGAGATGTTTCCAATCCTTCATATCTTACTCTGTAGTCTGCTGGGCTTTCCTATAAAGTATACCTGCTTTAATTCTATTTTTAGTCCTTGAAGACCAAATATATTCTTTCTGACTTTCATAATTTTTTTTTTTTTGGTACCAGGGGTCGAACTCAGGATCTTGGGCTTGCAAGGCAGGAGGTGGAACCACTGAGCTAAATCCCTGGCCCTACTTTCATAATTTAAAAAAAAATTTATAAAGTGCTCTAACACTTGTCTTTTGTACTTCTTCCTGTCATCTTTTTCCTGCTGCATGTTTTTTTTCCCCATTAACTTTGTTGGTACATTTTAGGTATAAAATACAGTTACATTCATCATTGGGATCTTGTACCATTACATGAGTATCTTGGTTCTTATTTTTTTCCCCT
>NW_004624886.1:2623727-2698762 GCF_000247695.1 Heterocephalus glaber
TGAGGTGGAATCTCAGTGTTGTTTTCATCTGCATCTCTCGAATGACCAGTGATGTTGAACATTTTTTCATGTATTTATTTGCTGCTTTTACTTCTTTGTCTAAGAAATAAATGTCTGTTCATTTCAGATGCCCATTTTTGAATTGGGTCTTTACTTTCAGTTCTTTATATATTCTAGATAGTAGTCCTTTGTCTGAGGTACAGCTGCTTGAAATTTTTTCCCACATTGTAGGTAAGACAGATACATTTTAGAGAAAATAAGAGGATTATAAGTAATTTTTGCCGAAGAAAAGAATTAGTTTTAAATCCTTTCATCAATTTTGAAGATTGAGGGTTCTTTCATGTCAGGATTTAGTTTTGTGGTTTTTTTGTTCTAGCTCGTCTTTATTCCTGCCTTGATCACATGAGAGAGGTACTGGGAGATGCTGTGCCAGATGAAATACTGATTGAAGCAGTTCTGAAGAGCAAGTTTGATGTGCAAAAGGCTTTGTCACTTGTTCTGGAACAAGATGATGTGCAGAATCTGAAGGACAAGAGTGGGAGAATAATGTCTACAGGAAAAATACCAAAAGGTATGCCTTTATTTGTTCTCTTTTGTTTTACTTAGATAATGCTTAAAGAAATATTTTAGTTTGCTTGAACTGTATTTAATTTACTTGAGCTGTTAAAATATCACATGTTACAGTTAACATGATATCAATTGGTTTTTCTAGTTTATGAATTTTTTTGTACTGGGGATCGAACTCAGGACCTTGTGCTTAGGAGGCAGGCATGGCACCACTGAGCTAAATCCCTGGGCCTAGTTTGTGAATTTTTAAGCTGAGTACTATGTTTCCTTCCCTTTGTCACAACCTGGTTTTTGGTTATCCCACTACTTGTTTGAATAACTGACAATATAGGGGAAGTAAAATCACATCAAACAAGACCTTTTTTTCTCCTCACTGTGTCTTAGAAAACTTTTTAATATTTTAAACTCTGAGATAGAAAATAGAAATTAATAACTAGCTATTTAATGTTAAATCCTTTTATGTTTTTATCATGCATAAATATAGTTCATTTTATTAAATGCCATTAAATAATACAAGTACTGTAATTATGCTACTCTTGTATTTGTAGACAGTTCTTTAAGTTCAAAGTTGTGGTTTTTGAGGTTGTATTTGGAATTTAGTTGGGAACTGTTAGTAAGAGCATGATGATTTGTTAACAGGGTTGATACTTCTTATAACCTGTGGTCTAGAATATTGCTATGACATAGTTGCATATGATCTGTTACCAGGAAATAAAGGTATTTTTTTGTGAGGAAGGCACACTGATGTGTGTGCACTTTTAGCTGACCATTATGGGAATGAGTCTGTAGCATGTCATCAAAATTAATAATGTATCCTAGCTCACAGTAGAAATTAAAAATTGTTACAAATTGAACTAGGCCCTCAGGAATGCTAGGCAAACTATCTGCCACTGAGTTACACTCCAGCCTTTTTTAAATTTTATTTTTGAGACAGGGTCTTGGTAAGTTGCCCATACTGGCCTCGAACTTGTGATACTCATGCCTCAGCCTCCTGAGTAGCTCGGAATTACACTGTGCCTGGCTCATGCTTGTTTTTAATGTGTTGAAATACAGCAGAAAATTAACCTAGTTTTTTTTTCATTTTAAAAAATTTTGAATTTGAAACTAATTATGGTAAAACCTCATATTAAATTTGTTAACAGTAGGACATTGACTTGGTATTCTCATTTGTAATATTAAAGTATGATACCATGTTAAATTGTTACAGGAAGATAATTTTCCTTTATTATGATTGTTTTAGCATGTTCATTTAATGTTAGGTAATGATCAAGTATTGGTTTATTTATGTCATAATTAAAAGAAACCATTTAGTAATTAAATGCCTCATTTCATATTTCCTTTTGGTTGCTGTGTCTTCTGCATGTGTCAACCTACTCATCTGAAAATTAATGGCTCTTGTAAGGTAAGGAGTCTTATTTTCTTCCTCTGAAGTTTTAGCTGATAATACTGAAAGTTCTTATCCTCAATCAGAAAATCATTTGGATTGCACAAGCAAATCCTTTGACTTTTCTAGCTCAATAGCAAAATATGGATCTTATAATTCTTCAGTTGTACCAAGTCACTATTTACTTCATAGGAAAAAGAAACTTGACAGACCTAGAAGTGAAAAGGAACTAGAATTATGTAAGTTACCAAAAGAGCTTTCATTAGCTGACCTAATTCATGATATGCCAGGAGATTTTTGTAAAAATCAGTCACCAATAGGATTATCATCCACAGATAGTTTGGAAAGTCTGCTTTCAAAGAACATAGATGCTGATTTGTTAAGACCTCACATGTCTGAATGTGTTCCCAAAGATAATTTTGCTTTCAAAGGAATACCAGATTTAAAGTCTTTAATGCTAGAGAGCACAACAGACAATAATTTATTTATTCAAAATAGTTCACTACCTGATTTGCAAAACATTCCAGCACAAAACAGCTTGAGAAGTTCGAACAGTCCTTTGCACTTACCTAGCTCAATGGAAAATACAACTCTTGATACTTTAAAGCCTAGTAAAAAGACTGAAGTTGGAAATGTTTCTTTAGTTGAACAAAGTGCCAAGAACTACATTTTAAAAAATGATAGTTTGCAGTTGTCCCAGTGTGAAAGTCCATCCTTAGCTGAACTGTTTTGGGAACACAAAGAAAATGATCCAAGCCAGAGCTTTAGTTTATCTGATCTTTGTAATCAGTCTTCTGCCAGTTTCACAGATCTAAGTTTGGGATCCTTTCCCCTGTCACAATTAGCAAATCGCTGTCAGTCTTCTACTGGAATATCAGAATTAACAGGATCTCTGTCATCTTTGGCATTTCATAAAGCTGCTCCCACAAAAGACCTTGAGAATTTGTCACTTTCTGATTTGATTGCAGAAACCATTGATGTAAACAACACTCAGATTAAGAAAGATTCTATTGAGCCCAGTTTATCTGAAATGAGGTCTTCTGAAATAGATTCAGATATTGATCTTAGTGTCCTGATAAAAACTCCAGATTTTGTTACAAAGCCTAAGGTTGACCAGTTGGTTGCTCCAACATCAGGAACTAAAGTTCCAAGTTCAACGTTAGGGAAAAATTTCAGTTCTTTTAAGGATAACAAGAAAAACAGTAAAGACTCCCTGACTAGGAAACCACCTTTTTCTCACTCTTGGACCAAGGCTCTTGCTGCTAGACCTTCAGCTTTTGCTTCAACACTGTGTCTTCCTTACCCTCTGAAAAGCTGCAAGCGGCGCACCCTTGACCTCTATAAGACTTTTCTTTATAGTAGACAAGTTCAAGATGTAAAGGACAAAGAAATAAGCCCTCTTGTAGCAATAGCACCATTTGACTTCAAATCAGCCTCTCCTGATGACATTGTAAAAGCTAATCAGAAGAAAGCATTTACTAGAGAATAGTAACCAAAGGAAAACCTGGTTATTGTTGTAGAGCTTTTTATTTTAAATTAATTTAAAGTCTTGTAGGATCACTTTATATTATGGGATTCAAATTGTAGTTTTTATTAAAATTGTCTTAAGTCAATTGATAACTTAAGTTGATATGTATTTTTGCACTGAAAATTTTTTACTGTGTCTTCTTTTAGCGATAATTGGGTTTGTGTTGATAGCCCTTAATGAGTGTATGTTTACAAAGTGCATATGGCAACTTGATATTGTGAAGTTGAATCTCAGATATTTTTGTTGGGCATTCAACTTTATGTTTCTACGGGATATTTTCTCCTACAAAATATTTTTGTGCTTTTTTTCCCCTTAAAAATGCCACCATCTGGGATTATTATAATGTGAAGATCATTCCTATAATATGTGGCATAGCAGAGCTGAGACAATTATATTTTAAAATGTTATTGGTATACTTTCCAATGTCATTTTTCTGTAGGTGAATACTAAAACTTTTCTATTAGAAAATTTTTAAATTCCTAACTTTTGAGAGTACTATGGTTATGGTTGAAATACATTCTTGATGATAATAAAATGACATCTTTTAAGGGACCATGTAAATATGAAGCTGTGATTAATACATAAATTATTTTTATACATTTTCAAAACCATCTGTCAAAAACAAATATTTTAAAAATAAATACAGGATGTTTTCAAGTATGGTTGCATGTTCTTTGACTAGACAGTTTTATCGTATCTCTTACTTTTTCTTTACAATAAATAACAGAATACAGAGTTTTCCTTTTTTTGCTACTGATGGCTGTGTGTTCTGCAGTGACAAAGTTTTATCAGTGGCTCTTTTGGTCCATAGAATAAGTATGCAGTTCATCCCTTACAGCAGTTATCTATCCTGAATCAAAATCATTGGAGGATATTTTTAAAACACTGGTGCTACCTTACTCCAGACCTGCTGAGTCAGTCTCTTAGGGCTGGTGTGTTCTTAAGGTGATCCCTTGGTGATGCTGAGATCTACTTCTTGAGAAAGAAATCAGTAGAATGGAATTACTAAGGCCAAATACACCTGGCCAACATAATTTCTAGAAATTGGGAAAATTACTAATGAGGAATAATGGCCTTTTTTTTTAGCTAAACATTTATCGGTACATTTTAGATATACGTAATGATAATATTCATCATAGAGAATTTATATCAACTGGTCTTTGGCATAAAGTAATGCTGATTTTATTAATGTTTCTTGCTGAAAAAATACAGTAATATCTCAAGTGGTTTTTTTGAAGTGTTTATTAATGAAAATAAAATATCTGATCTTTTTCTAGTAAAAAATACTTTTCTCTGGCAGCTAGCTGCCTCATTATACATTTGATTTTTTTTTTTTGTATTTATTTCTGGTTCTCTTTATTTTCAGGATAACATTCCAATATTTTAGCTCTATATGATTTTCTTTTCTTCTTTGTTTTTGGACCTCCCACAAGCTAGTGCTATACTACTGAGCTATTCCCCAGCATTCTGGTTTTTTTAACGTTATTTTGAGATGATCTCACTCAGTTGCCCAGGCTGATCTTGAACTTGTGTGATTAGCCTGCCTCAGCCTCTTGAGTAGCTGTTTCATGTTTTTTTATTCAGTATTTTGGTAGAAATAGTTAAGATGGTATGTATCTTCATTGTCTTTGACCAAATACTTCTTGATTTCTTGTGATGTCTTCAGGTTTTGTTTATTTTTCAAATCCCAGTTTGAACCTAGGGCCTTACATGTGCTAGGTGAACTTTTCTACCACTAAGCTACATTTCTAGTCCGTGTTTTTTTTTTTGTACTGGAGATTGAACTTGGGACCTTGTGCATGCGAGGCAGGCGCTGGAACCACTGAGCTAAATCCCCGACTAGCCTGTTTTGTTTTGTTTTTTAACATTTCAATGCACCTAATTAAGATCTTAGGAGATTATAAAAATTACAAGCTGTATTTTATAATTGATTTTAAAATTTGAATTATCTTTAGCTGCTGAGTTTGTTTTTCTACTCTTGAACCTTGATCAGTTTGGTAAATTTGAACTATGTACTAGTATTTGACTCAACCAGATTTATGTATAGGTAATCTCCAGTTTAGAAGTATATTATATACTTCTCCAGTTTAGAATTCTATTTTAAGAATCTGTAACTGATGAAAATTCCAATAATGTCTTACATAAGAGGTCCACTTTATACACAAATCCACAAATCTTAACCCACATAAAGTTGAATAGTGGTACTGTTACTTTACCTTCTTTTATAAGAAACTAATTTTCAAGTGGAAGTACATTACTTTTAAAGCCATCAGGCAGATTTTGTAGAATGATCTGGGTCTCACTTTGTTGGCTGATTATGATTAAAATTGCCACTTGCAAGATTCTTTTTGTGGGGGAAAAATTTTATATTACAGAGTGATTAGAAAAAAGCAACAATATTGAAATAAGTTTTCAGTCTGTTTTCCTTTTCTTGGCTGACTACTAGCCTGTCAGGCATGCACCTGACAAACATTTGCCCTGTTGACTAAGGGGATGTCAGTTTTTGAGATTAATAGGCTGGAACCAAGAAGATCCTTCATCCTTCCATCCTTGCCCATTAGCCCTTGGCAAAAAAGACAAGTGCCTCTTTGTTCTTAGATACACTCTTTGTGACAGTGGTTGCACTAAATGTATATTCTGTACCACCTCTGTTGATTTGACTGGCTCCTGTCTTGGTAGCTCAGGTGTGCTAAGTGTTTTTGTTTACTTTTCTAGTTTAAATCTCAATTTTGAGATGCAAAGCTACTTTTATCTACATTATGGTCAAATGCATTAATATTTTAGGAATAGAAATACCATAGTTTTATTTTTAATAATATAAAAAGGACATTAAAAATTACCTTTTTGCCCTTCACTTTTTTGTTCTTTAAATGATCTGATGTCCATGGATATTTTGTTGCATTCTAGTTGACTGGTTATGGTCAATTAAGTGCCACGAATCAGGGTTACATTTCTTTACAGAATACTTCTTTCCTTTTTGTTTTACTTTTTTCCCCCCTTTCTTAGTTACTGGCATTCTCACCTATTTTCCTTTCCTTGGCTGTGAATTTTCCCTTTTTGAACTTTACCTGTTTTCTTAGCATAGAAATGGTAATTATTCCCAGTAGTTTGTATTTTAAGGTTTAGTACTCAGCGGGAGGTCATACAGATACCACACTGGGGATAAAACTAGCAAAGTGCTGGTTTTTTTGCAGGTAAAAGGAAGCACTTAAAACAAACATACAGTTGAGAGAAAAATAATGGATTCTTATATGATTATTTACCTTGTAAATTGACTTTGATTCTATATTGGATCATTGTATGTTGTGAAAACTGCATCAGCAAGCTTTCAGTTTTGCGTTCACAAGAGTATGCATTTTATTATAAAATTGGTATTATTGTGGCTTAGGTATTGTTTTCTCTTATTTATATAAATAATGGAAGAAGTGTTGACTAGATTGAGGAGTCATATTCATTTCCATAGTAGTTCTTTCCTATCTGTATACATAATATTGTGTAAGGCTCAGTTTATGCAGTTTTGAAATTTTAATTTTTAGGTTGTAAAAGACTTGTATGTATTCATTGTTATAAAAGCTACTGGCCTGTCAGTAAGAGAAATTACAATTCTAAGATTTTTCTTAAGTCAGGTGTGAAGACAAAACAATTTATCCATTTGAATTCCTACAAATGTGGTATTCCAGAATGGTCTTTTGATAATTTATGTTGAAGATATTGCTTTGTTTCTATAAACAAATTAAAAGCAGTCCATCTGATTGTAAAGAATTTCTTCTAAGATACTTGTTGCTTTGTACAGGGTAATATTTTTATTTTTTACATTTACTGGGACTCCCATAGAAACACTATTCATTATTATATAGGCTATGGTGAATATGGATAATGTAATTGCGGAGGGGAAGGTAAAAGAATTGATAAAGTATACTGATTTATATTGTATGATTTAAAGGAGAGCACTTGAGATAGAGGAAATATCCAGGATGAACAGAGTTACCATTTCTTACCTTCAAAGGGGAAAGTGGGTATGGTCTCATAAACATATAATCATATTTAATTCATCCTGGCATGTACAATACTACACTCTAAAGTTGGCATCTTTGTCTTCATTCAAATTACTTCTTCTTCCTATCTTAATTGTTAGTATCATTATCCTTCAGTTGCCAGAATCAGAAACCTAGCATTGTTAGTCCTTTCTCCCTTACCTACTACTTGTAATTGATTGCTGTTCCTGTTATTTGCACACACACATATGCATACATGTAGAGTTGATTCTTGATGGTTGGGGTAGTTATGTTTTATAAAGTCACTGCAAACATTGAAACATTGCTCTTATAGGAAATACAGGGTTAGGTTCCTGTGAGCCTCTGGTTACATTTCTGTCAACCAATCATTATATACTCTTATTTTATATGTGCCTCTTGTAAAAGATACTTTAATATGTATTATTACATGTCATTGATTCATTAACATTAAACTCCTGGACAGTAGCGTATAAGTACCTTACGTAACATAATTTTTATTTCTAAGGCACATCAACACCATCTTATGCCTAGGAACACCACATAACACTTTAATACTGTACTTGCAAACCATTTTAAGTAGCGAAATTATCAACAAAAAACACAAAAATAGGAAAGCATGACACTAAATAAACCATGAAAAGTATGCTTGTTTACAGTATGAGAGCTGAAGCAAGAAGATACGAGTGTTGCCTTGTTCATCCTCACCTGGGAACTTGCATGTTGGTGATTCACATTGTTCGTTGCTCTGCATGTCTGCAAGTGACTGCCAAAGTACTGTGTAGTGATTTTGGGGTTACTAATACAGAGTAGGTGAACTCATGAATTTGAAATCCATGAATAGTGAGGATCTGCTGGATCTACTGGATTTTTTGACCCACTATTCTCTGTTTGTATTGCTTTTTTTCTTAAAGGCCTTTAACTTTTGGTAGAATGATAGAGATACCTAATTGGTTTCTTGATTTTTTTCAGTTTATTTTCACATAATATTCTTCATGGACGATAGCCAGAGTCATTTTTGTAATTCAGAGTCATTTTGCTAATTTTGTGTTTCTTTTCTAAGTGCTTTTATTTCCTAAGCATCTATGAACTGGTTTCTGTTTGTATTCCTCCCTACCCAGACACACCCAAGCACACCTGCCTGGGCTTCCTCTGCTTCTACAGTGCTCTTCCTTTTCCCTTGTTTCCAGCTGATGACTCTGCTGTTCAGTTATCACTTTACTTTCAGCCTTGGGAATGTGCCACAGCCAGTCTGTTCCTTTCATGACTAGCCTGTGTGGAATCGCAGTTCCCCTCCCTTCACTCTTTCTCTTGTAGCCCTGCTTTCTTGTTCTTCACAGCACTTGTATCATCTGGGATATTGAGTGTGTGTGTATTTATCTAAATATGCACTCATATGTGCATATTTATGCTAAGGAAATTAGTCCTTGTTAGCATTTTTACATACATGGAAAATACTTTTTCTGATTCCTAGTTTATCATTTCTTAGATCACTTTTAAGAAGATAAATTTTGTTTTTGTATATTCAAACTTATCCAACTTTTTTCTTGGTAGGTTTTTGTTTGAAAGGTCTACTTCACTGTAAGATAATTATAGAATAAAATAATTATTTCTTCTAATACCTTTGATGGTTTCATTTTTCTACAGTTGTATTTTTGATTGAGCTATTACTAAGGCCTAATAGAGAAATCTGGTTTCCTCACCTCCTTTCATCTTAAAGGAAAGGTGGATTTCTGACTGTAACTTTTGCTGAATCATACATCCTTTATTTTTGAAATGCCATCTATGAATATACTAAGTTCTTCTCTATTTTGGGACTCTATTAATGAAGTTTTTATATAGCTTTTTATTTTTGTTGGGTTTTAATATTTGTAGACTATTTTTTCTTTTTCATATTTTTATTTCTTCCAAGTTATCTCAAATACCTTTTTCCCATTCATACATTAGAAAAAGCTTATCAAGTCACTGAAAAAAAATCTAGGTGTGATTTTTATTAAGATGTTTAATGATATTAAGACATTTTTGCAAAAAAATACTTATATAATTACTAAAAGCTTTAAATAACATTAAACATTACATTATCTTAGATTTTTCTAATATTAATCTAGTTTTATAATGCTGAAACATCACTGGTTTGTCATGGTGGATTACTCTCAATGTGATAGATTTTATTTACTAAAATTTTAGGATAATTCCATCTCTTCAGGAAATTAGTTTACAGTTTTGTATATGTACATTGCTTTTTGCTGGGTTTTGGCTTTTCTTGTCATCCTTTTATAGTACATACATTTAGAAAGTTTTTATCCTCAAATAATTTAAATGTATTGAAACTATTTTTTTTCATGATAGGATTCATCTTTCTAATCAGGGTCAGTTTTGAAAAGTTTTAATTGTCTTAGGAAACTATCTATTTCATCCAAACCAACCAGATTGACAGATGTGTTTGTTGAGCATTCTGTCAAAACATTGTCTTGTTCTTTAAAGAGTCTTTGCTACCTGTAATTAATTTTCCAGTCTGATTTTAATATTATTTTCTGTCGTTAGCGTCCCATTTCTCTCTGCCCAGCTTTTTTCCTGCTGAATATTGTCTTGCAATTTGTGTTCTTTTTTTCAGGCAGAGATTGGCCCTTAGATCAATAATACTACTGATTTTAATTCATTGCTTTGTTTTTGTCTCTGTCTTAATCTTGTTAGCTTTTTATTTTCAAAGTAGAGTATTTAACTTAAATACATTTTTATTTCTTTTAGAAACTAGTTTTAATTTATGAAATTTTATACAAACACAGAAAATATAAGAAATACCCATGTAGCTCTCACTTGATTTTTTAACAAAAGTTAACATTTTGCCACATGTACTTGAGATCTCCCTGTATTTTGGGAAATAAATTGTTAAATTGGAATCATGTTCCATCTTATCCTTGTTTCTTCCTTAAAGTTAGTGTGAACTATTCCCATTCTTCTTACTTACATCTGTATAGTCATTGTTTTATGATGTACCCTGCATTTGTTGCTATGTGTTCTTAAAAAATTATTGTTATTTTCTGGATAAGTCACAATTTTGATTTCCTTTTTAAACCAAGATTCTGAGAGAATTTCAAAATTTCCAAGTTGTTATGGGAGTTTTGGTTATTTTTGGTTTGATTACTAGTTTCATTATATTGTTATCATAGAGTATGGTCTGTACCCTTCTTTCTGAAGTTTAGTGAGACCTTTTATGTGTGTGTGTCTGTGTGTGTGTGTGTGTGTGTGTGTGTGTGTGTGTGTCCCCGTCTGTCCATTCCAGTGGAGTTTTATAATAGTTTGATAGGCACTTGTCAACAGTACTCTTCTGTTTGCAGAATATAAAACAGACATACCTGTTAGTTACTTTTTGAGTTATAAAGAATTCAGTATTCTTGCTATTTCCTTGATTGCTTGTGGCCTGATAGACGTAAGTTAAAATGATTCTCTTCCATTTTTTTTATTCCATCTTATTTGCTACAAATTTTGCCCTATACATTTTGATCGTGTATGTAAAAATACATGATTTTTCTGGGGATTTGAATTTTTCATTAATGTAAAGTTCCCTTTTATGTAGTTTTGTTTTTACTTTAAATTTAGTTTCTTTAACATTAATATGATTGCTTCTTTTTCTTTTTCTTTGCCCATTGTCTTTTGCTTTCAGTTTCAAGTAATGTTGGTTTAATTGTGTTTCTACATTGAGTTTATTAGGGATTCTAATAGATGAGTTTTCCTTATTTATGGGTTTGATAGAATAGATATAATACTTTCTGTCATTTAAAAAGTTGTGATTTTCTGTATTTACATTTTTTTTTTTTTTTTTTTTGTACCAAGGATCGAACTTGGGACCTTGCCCTTGTGAGGGAGATGGTGGAACCACTGAGCTAAATCCCCGGCCCTGTATTTACATATTTTGACTTATGATCGTGTTTGATCACTTTATATTTTTGATAACTTGGAAATTTTATAATTTATAATGACATATTTTAGTTTTTTAAAATTTATCAACTTTAGCAAATACATGTTTGATCTCTCACTGTGAAAACTGAAGAAATTTGCTGGAGATTTAGCTCTGGCACTACACCTGGCTTGCAAGCACATGGTTCTGAGTTTGATGGGGGTGGGGGGAGGGACTAAAGAAATTTACATCTATGCTTCACCTTCTCTATTTCTCATAATTTTTGTCAGTATTTTAAATTCTTAGGTCAAATTTTTACCTTTATATATTGATAATATACTTAAATTTCTATTAACTGAATTATAATTCTTAAAACAGTAAAAGTGTCCTAATTTTAAAAATATGGCTAACTCAGACGTGTTTTCTCCTCTTTGTCTTCTGACATCTTTGTCAGTGTATATAGCTTGTTCATTTTGTTCTATACTTAAAATTTCCTTAATTTTAAACCATACTTTTTTTTTTTTTTTGGTACCGGGGATTGAACTCGGGTCCCCGTGCTTGCAGGGCAGGCACCAGACATACTTATTTTAAAATTAATTATTTTTCATAAGTAGGCTTCTGTCTCTTTGATTTGGTTCAATCCTTTCACCTCTTACCCCCAAATTATGTATGTCCAAAATATTTCCCAGTTGTTAAGTATTTAAAAGTGATTTTGGCCTATTCTCTGCATGACAGATTGAGTTCCCTTTGTTTCTACATCAGAGTGCCCTTTATTTCTTGGAGAGCTCTGCAGATATTGCTGTACTGTTTTCTATGTATGTATACTGCCAGCTAGCCTGATTCTGCTGTCTCCAGGGTGACTTTTATTTCTGTGGTAGTTTTCCATTCTTCCTTCATTTCCCTGAGCTTTGCAGGCTTACCTTTTTACTTTTTCCTGTTGTTACTTTTTTTTTGGTACTGGGGATTGAACTCGGGATCTTATGCTTGTGAGACAGGCAGCGGAACCACTGAGCTAAATCCCTGGCCCTGTTACTGACTTTTCTTTCCTCCTCTGTGTCTTTTCTTTTAAGCTCCCCTCTCAGGGATAGTTTCTTTGCTGTATGTGATATAATAGACCTTAAGCTCTTTCCTTACTCATTCATATAATATGTATTTTTCGCCTGCTTTTAAATTATTTTCCTACTATTATTCTTAGAATAACTGTCTTTCTATAGCTTGTATGTCCTGTCTTATTTGTATGTTTCTCATATTTGAATAACGGGGAGCTTTTTTTTTTTTTTTGGTACCAGGGATTGAACTCGGGTCTTTGCGCTTGCGAGGCAAGCGGCAGAACCACTAAGCCAAATCCCTGGCCCCATTGGGGAGCTTTTTGACAGCACTGTTGAAAGAATAATGTGGGATGGAGTGTGGTGATTGAACCTGAGCCATCTTGAACTCTTGAAGTTGCTGCGTACTCTGCCCATGGGTCATATTTCAGCACTGTTTTCTCCACATTTCATTTTTTTCTATTTGAGGCCAAACAAACTGAAAAGCCAAGAGAAGAATTCTCTTTTGAAAACTTTCATAACTTCCTTGTCCTTGTGGATGTTTGAGGATAGGTTCTGAGGTTTCTCCTCAGCCTTCTCATGTTTCCGGAGCATCTTGACTCTCATTCATGCTTGCTCTTTCCTTGGGTCCTTCAGAGAAGTGCCTTGAACTGTGCCCTCCCGGCAAAATCTGCAGTCAGATGAAGTGAACCCCTAGGCCTTCCCAGTTTGGTACAGTTTTCTGCTTGGTAGATTCTCTTTACAGTTTGTGCTTTGGTGTTGTGATTTTGCCACTTTCATGCTGGGAGAAGAGTAGGATAGAAATGTCTTTGTTTTGGGTTTTTAACTGGATTTTTTTTCCAAGGGCATGTTTCACCTGTGAAACCAGAGGCTTGTAATATAGTGAGCCTTGTTCCAAAGATTTAGGAGTTTAGGTGTAATGCTTCCACTAACTGTATCAGCTTGGTATTGCTAAAACAGTATAGAAGAAAATTTATTTTTCATTAAGAGAATCTTTCTTTTTCTGTGGTAATGGAGATTGAACCCCAAGGCCTTGATTCTTTTAGAAAAATAGCACTGTTAAGAAAAACAAGCATGGAGAAAAAAATGGTTGTTCTACAAAAAAATCGTATGCAATTTAACATTTTTGCAGTTTTGAAAATTGATTATTTCCATTGCCTCAGAAATAAGTAGCTGATAAATGTTTATACTAATCAAATCATTAAGAGAATTTTCTTTAAAAGTGTTGCAGGCTTTGGAAAAATATACTTCAGTATTGTACTATATTACCGAGCTACAATTTTTTTTTTCATGTTACTGGGGAACCCATGAATCCTCCACTACTGAGCTACACCCCAGCCCTTTTTTTATATTTTACTTTTGAGACCGGGTCTTGCTAAATTGCCCAGACTGGGCTTGAATTTGTAATCTTTCTGCCTCAACCACCCAGAGTGCTGGGATTACAGATATGCACTGCCATGCCTCACCTGAGGTTCTATTTTTGATAGTTTCCTTTAAGTAATATTTGTTTATGCATACTGGTTGGAAATCTATTATGCATCATTTTATTTTCCCTTTGAATTTCAACTAGTTTTACCTTCAAGTAAAGCTTTTGTTTAGAAACTAAAGCCTAATTTTATAAAGTGAGGTTATAGTTATCCTTTTTTAGCAGTTTTTTTGGTAGTGTTAGCAGTCAGTCTGTTAAACAGCCTGTACAGAATAACCTTATACTTTGATTTGAACATATGTACAATATAGTAGTTATAGCTGTACTCAGGTCTTAATTATTATGGGAGGTTATTCTCTAGAATCAAGAAAAAAAATAAGAATGAAGCATAGCTACAAACATTTTCCACTAGATACTTTTTTTCTCCTTATTGTGCTGTGCTTGTATCGTCTTAGACATTGCCAGATTTACTAAATGAGAGCGATGGTGATGTTAGATTTTTATGACGAGATGTAGCCTCCCCTCTGTCTCTGAAGTCAAATGAGATTTTTATCCTTATCTTGTAAGTAACTTCTGTGATTAGTTTCAGAAATCTGTTATAAAAATTATTAATATGAAATATTAATGAATAATTCTAAATGTATATAAACTTTTCAATAATGCACTTAAATATGTATTTCATTTTACTTACCCTTTTTTGTAAGTTGTTAGTAGGCATATTTAACTGCAGTTTTTTTGGTTTCGCCTTTAAAATATATCTTCTTTGAAAAATTTTCAGTAATATATCCATTACTGAGTATTTTTATTCAAACAATTAGATGAATTTTATACTTCTTGTACAGATAACTTTAGGTTCATTGGCTTTCTGCTTAAAATTAATGTGGGTTTTTTGAAAGGAAGTGGTTGATTTCAATGAAAAAACTTAAGTAGTTCAGAATGTTCTCAGATATGTTTTAAGATTCTCTTTGTATATACACCTACACTGGAAAAGTTGAAACACTAATTGCTTAGCTTAAAAAATGATTTGCTTTAGCCTCTTAAGGCAGATTACTTCTCCATGAATAGCTAGTAGTGTTTATAGATTGCATAAATGGTACATGCAGTTTCCTTTTAATCTTAATTACCTTGCTTTTTTAACCTTGAAAATTATAGATTAGAATATACTTATTTCATTCTGAAGCAGTTACAAGTCTTTTTAATAAAAAGTATTGTGAATACTTGTTTTATGTTAAGCTTACTAAGTACTTCAGCAAAGGATAAAATGGAGGGAGATGATAAATAAAGATTCAATTTAGCCAACATTTATTATATGTTCCATTTTTAATCAGAAAAATACACTAGGCATTGGGAACATAAAATTAAGGCACAAAGTTTTCCATAGAATTTTATAGGAGCCCCTCAGGGGTTGGGTCTCTGATTTAATAGAAATAGCAAATATAGCCAAGTGCTTTCACTCTGAACATGTAGCTACTTTTTCTTGGCTATACGTAAATTTTCTGTTCTGGGATCTGCTGCCTCTCAGGGGAAGACATGGAAGTGAATTAATACCTGTATATTGAATGCCAGTGATGTGTCAGGCTTTGTGTATATTTTATTTGGTCATTAACAGGGTCTGAGGTAGGCAGAAGAAGCTGAGGCCTTATTTCACATGGTTATTAAGAGGCAAATTATATTTGAGCAAAATTGTTCCAGTCTCCAATGCCTTTTCATTGTTGCATATTACTTCTTGCCACAAAATTTTATTCTGTAATAATTTAACCTCACTTGGTATTTGATAAGTATCCTAAAAACGAAATAAAATTCCCTGTTAGAGAAACTAGATTTTTCATTAGTGAGATATTTAAGTTTGTTTTGTTTCCTGCTAGTATCACTTAGAGACTTATTCACATATAGAAATTGGTATCAGTTTTTAAATCTTAGCAAATTAGCAGTCCTAAAAATGAAGCCATTTTCTAGTCCACTTAAATTTCAAATCACTTTATGGGTTTTGATTCCTTAGGAAAGCAGCTATTCTGTTATATTTAAAATACTGCAGAATTTAACTTCAAACAAATAGTTGCTAGCTTGGTGCTGTTTTTAAGCATAACCTTAAATAAATAATGTTGACAAAACTCAGAAAACTCAAAGAAGCTAATATAAGAAAAATCACCTAACCCATTACTGTATCTAGAACTTAGTATTTTGATGCATTCAAAAATACTGGGTGTATTAATGAGTACTTATTAATTATACTTCAAATATTATAATAAACTATATCTGTCTTTATCATTTAATATTCACAATCATAAAAGATAAGAATTCTGTATTGTAGTTTTAGGAGCTGGAGGATCTGAAGCTCAAAAGTGCTAAAAGATTATATTAATTCTTACATTTAAGTATTTTTTAAATTTACGTTTAAGTATTAATCAGAATAGCATTGATGGCACTATTTTGATAATTATATTACATTGAAGTATTTATATTGGAGTTTTTAATTTGTTGATGAGAGGATAAGAGTCAAAGATAATTACTCAATTTTTAGGGGGTTTGTTATGATGCTAGTCACCTGTCTGTTCATAGAAATTGTATCCATGGTGCCTTGAGCATGCTGTTAGAGGTTTGCCTTGTTAAAACTACCATTTATCTATGAGAAGAAAATATCTATATTATACATTTTTAGGAGAAGTAAATGATCCATATGATACAGAGACTAGCACAGTGTTTTGCAAATAGAAAATGCCCAAGAAGTGATAACCGAACCTAGTTCTAAGAAATAAAATGTTATGAATTGAAGAGCTCAAGTTACTTTTTTGGAGTTTTTCTTTCTTTTTTATTATTATTTGAAAAATTTAAATCATTTCTTTTTTTGGTTTGTTTCTTGTTCTGGGTATGGAGGCCAGGGTGTTGTACATGTGAACACTTTACCACTCAGCTACACTCCCAGCACCATGTTATTTCTTATATTTTTTAAAAGAGGGATTACTTGTGGCTCTCTCCAGTACCAGGCCACTTTTTAAAGTCTGGTTCATATTCTTTCACATAATCACATATAAAAATAGGCACATGTATTTGAGTTTTAAAATCATTGGTAAAAAGGTGCACTTTATTTGTTTTCCTTTTCTTTTATAATGCATTGTCAACTGTAGTAGTTCTGATTTTTCAGTTATTTTATACTATTCCAATATATGGGTGCATTTTAGCGTTAGATTTGCATATTGAGCTCATTCATTTTATTTCCAATTTTTGTCTCAGTAGACAGTGCTGCTCACAGGATTTCCATGTACCAAGTAGGCCTTTTGTTTCTATGAGATAGATCCTTTGTAGTGGGTGGAAAGAGGTACTGTCTTGCTTGCTTTCAATAGACAGGGCTTTTGCTTTAGGAAAAGTAGTGTGGTTCATTCTTCATTTTTAGTAGATATCAGTACTTTTCTTGATTTTAAACAGTGTAATAGGTAAGAAGTGTGTCTCATTGTTATTTTGCATTTCCATGACCATTAGTGAACTGTTTAGTAATTTTTTGTACATATTTGTCGTTTGACCTGTGAATAACTAGTTGTATCCATTGTCAAATTTTAAAAAATTTCCTCTGCCTGCCTCGCAAGTGCAAGGTCCCGAGTTCAGTCCCCACTACCAAAAAAAAATTTTTAAAAAATTGAGCTTTTTCTTAATTCTAAGCCTGTTTATATTACAGATAATCTTTAAGTCATATGCCTTAGAAATAATTTTTTTTTTAGAAATAATTTTTCTAGTCTTATAAGTTTCTTATGATTTTTCTACAGGAAAATTTAAAACTTTTTGTTTTTTCTTGTTTTTACAGTCCTGGGAATTGAATCTTGGGCCTTGTGAATGCTAGGCAAGCACTCCAGTACTGGCTACATCCCCAGCCCTTTTAAAATTTTATTTAGAGACAGAATCTAGCTAAGTTACCTAGGTTGACTTCAAACTTGTGATACTCCTATGTCAGCTTCCTGAGTTAGCTGGATTACAGGCTTGCATCACTGTGCATGGTTCAAAATTTAGAACTTTTAATTCATTGTCTGTTTTTATAATTTACTAGTGTCCGGTTTTGGGTTAAGAAACAACAAACTTCAATCTGTAGGTTGTATATATTCTAAATTTTCTTTGGAGAGAATTGTTAACATTTTAAAATATTAAGTTTAATTTCTCTAGAATTTATTTTTGTGGAGAATATAGAGAGTGAAACTATATTTTCTTCCAGAGTTTCATTAGACTTTTAAGATTGCATCAGGCTGCATATGGTGGTTCATGCCTGTAATCCCAACCAACACTCAGGAGGCTGAAGCAGGAGAATCTCCATGAATTCAAGGCTAGCCTGGGCTACATAGTGAGCTGAAGGCCAGCCTCAATTACATAGTGAGACTGTCTCAAAAAGAAAAGAAAAGAAAACAAAAACTGCACCAGCATGTATACTGTGACTGGTAGTGTGTAGTAAAGTGTGAGGAGATGGGAGCTTTGAACTCGGATCAATAATTTATTTTTTTTTTTTTTGAGACAAGGTCTTGCTTTGTGTTCAGGCTGGCCCTGAATTCACTTTGTAGCCCAGGCTGGCCTCGAACTCCTGGTGATCCTCTGGCCTCTGCCTCCTGAGTGCTGGGATTACAGGCATGTGCCACCATGCCTGGCTTAATGTTTTGTTACCTAGCTCTGCCATTTGCTTTTGTATGACTTTGATAAGTTATTTGGTTTCTCTGAGACTTGATTTTCTTTTAAAATGGTGACATTATAATCTGGTATTACCTAGTGTAATACATAATGTCTATCTAGTGTCTAGATAATATTATCTGGTTTTATAATAGTTTATTCTTTAACCGAGCATCATCTACTATATAGTAGTCCCTTAAAATAATATTAATTTCTTTTCCTTCATTTTAGTAATTGTTTTAAAATCAGTTACATTTATTAATACAGTTATTTCTGGATATTGATACTATTACTAGTCTTACTAAATTGCCTAGGGTTGACTCTTGGCCAAAATATATAAATGAAAGATGACATTTGAATATTGTGTATTCTGTCTAGAGACATGCAGTGACATGCATTGTATATCTTTTAAAAACTTAAATTTGCTTAGGATTTTTCAAATACATAGCCTTTGCTTGTCATTGAGGTCATTTCTTGAAAATGCCAAAGTTAGGGCTGAGGATGTAGCTTGGTGATAGAGGGATTACCCAGCATGTGCAAGGCCCTGGATTCAATCATTGTCATTGTGGTGAGTGGGGGGGACTAGGTTAAAATAAGGATTAGGTTGAGCTTGTGTAGGCCGGGATATATATTTTTTATTGTCACTAAAAACAGCGTTAAGTGGCACCTAAAAAGAATATTAGTGAAATTTAATTTCTTTTAAATTTGGCTAACAATGTAATTTTCATTTATCATGTATTGCTAGTTGGAACCCTTTCTTGAGGTTTTTAACAAGGTTCTTATATAATCCTTTTTCTGATTTTCAGCTTTATTTCTTTTTTAAAAATTAATTTTATTGGTACATTTTAGGTATACAATATATATGACATTCATTGGAAATTTGTACCTTTATGTAATCTCTCTTGGTTCTTTTTTTTTTTTTTATTTTTGGTTCTTATTTTTTTTCCCCATTCCCCTGCCCTCCAACCCCTCTACCCTCCCTATTTACAAAGACTTTGTTTCCATTTTTTCATTTTCTCATATTCATTCCCTTCTTTTCTTTCCCCTACCCCTCCCAATTCCCCTTCCCCTTTGCCCGTTTTCTTCCTATTTCACGTGATCTATTACACCTTTTAGTCCTTATTTACACTTTCAGTTTCTCATACTAGAGAAACTATTCAGTATTTACATGTGTGTTCTGTGTATTTCACTTAAGAGTATGGCCTCAATGTGCATCCATTTAGCTATAAATGTCTCTAGTTTCTCATTCTTTATGGCTGAGTACTACTATATAAAAACACACTTACTTAATCCAGTCTCCAGTTAATGGGCAACTCGGCTGCTTCCAAGTTTTAGCTATTACAAACTGTGCTGCTATGAACATGGGTGCACATATATTGCTGTGGTATGATTCTTCTAATTCTTTGGGGAAGATACGCAGCAGGGGACTAGCTGGGTCAAATGGGACTTTCAGTCCTAGTTCTTTGAGATATCTCCATACTGATTTCCACAGTGGTTGCAGCAGCCTGCACTCCCACCAGCAGTGGAGAAGGGTTCCTTTTTCCTCACAGCCCCACTGGCATTTGTTATTGGTTGATTTCTTAATAGCAGCCATTCTTTCTAGGGTGAGGTGGAATCTCAGTGTTGTTTTCATTTGCATCTCTTAAATGACTAGTGATGTTGAACATTTTTTCATATGTTTATTTGTTACTTCTACTTCTTTGAGAAATGTCTGTTCATTTCAGATGGGCATTTTGGGATTGGGTCTTTTAATTCAGCTTTATTTCTTGTGAGCCTTTGGCCCTATCTTAAATATTCAGTGTTTTTCTGATTTTATGGCCAGAAGTTGTTGATTCTCATTCCTAGTGATAACTTAGAAGAGCACAAGTTCTTAGGTTAGGCTGCTTGGATTTAGAGTCTAGTGGAACCAACCATTAGCTGTGGTGATTTTAAACAAATTGGTTAACACTATACCAGTTTCCTTATTTGTAAAAGTAGGTTAATACTTCTTTTTCTTAGGGTAGTTGTGATGTTAAATGAGCTCATGTCTGTTAAGCCATTAGAGCATTTTTTGGCTTAAAATAGGAGCTCTGTAAATTTGGATTATTCTATATCATTGAGGAGGTATTTCTCAAATATGCCTCTAATGTGTGCCCATACTAATATTGTGTCTAAGCTTCAAATAGAAAGGATTAGCAGAGGTAAATAATTCATGGGGGGATGTGCATGAGATCTGGCTTATAAAATGATAAGAACACTTATGTATTTACCCTTTGTTTTTCTTGAAGGATTTGTAATGTTTCATACTGTAAGGTGTAAAAGGTTTTATTTTTTTAGATTTTTTTGGTACTGGGGATTGAACTCAGGTCCTTGCGCTTGCACAGCAGGCGGCGAAACCACTGAGCTAAATTCCCAGCCCATAAAAGGTTTTATTTTTTAGGCTTATTTCTGATCTAACAAAATTTTCAGTGACAGCAATAACAATTACAAACAAGATATAAATGGTTTCTTTAAAAAGAAAATTATTAATACCATAACACTGTCTTTATTCCCTAACTTTTGAAGTGTTGGGCATTCTTGCTGCTATAAAATGGTCATAATATTATAATATATGTATTAGATTGTAGTTTTGTGTCAGACTTATAATCCAGTCTAATAATGGTTGAAATCTATTTACTTATTTTTATTTTTAAAAATTGCTAGTTCAATGATGCTTACATAAAATCGAAATTTGTTTCCACTCCCTTTTTCCCTTCTGTGTGATGGGAGATGGATGCTGCACGATGGATTTCATGAGTGATTTGTGCTATAGGGGTGTATTAAAGTAAGTAAATAATTTATACCACATAAATCACAGGCAGAGCAATTGCATTATTGAAGGAAGTGCTTTATTCTCAATAGCCTAGTTTCTTAATATACATGTAGTAACTAGAATTTTAATGTTTAGTTACATTCAGTGAAGTGATTTCTTATTTGAAGTTTTTCCATTGAAAATTTATTATTAGTTTCTGTGAAATTTTGAAAATCTTTGTTTTTGTGTAACTATGTAGTGGCATATTGAAATCCATTTATAGGAAAAATGATTAATGGCAAAAAGTATTTTTACCTGGAAAACCCCTCTTTTTGCTTTTCAATCATAGATTTTTTTTTTTAGACTCAAAGTATTTTGATCTAAATAACTCAGTTGTGAATTTGTTTCACATTAAACTGGTCTGTTGTGAATTTGTAAATATAAATATGAAAAAATGTCTTTTCTTAAATATTTCAAATCAGTGTTGTGCAATGTCAAAGTAATATATTCTTGTAGAAAAAGGGGAAAAAGTCATTCATGATTTTTCTTACTGAAATAGTTTTTTTTACCATATTTTCTTTCAGATTTTTCCTATTTATTTTATTCTGTGTTAAGATTATAGCCGGCGATTTAGCTCGGGGGTTCTGCCGCTTGCCTCCCAACTGCAAGGACCTGAGTTCAATCCCCAGTACCAAAAAAAAACCAAAAAAAGATTATATTGTACACGTAATTTTATATTCTGTATTTTCCTTTTCATTATATGCATATATATGTACATGTATGTGTGAGTATGAATATATACTCATATTCATAGGTATATATACACTCAGAAACACATTTTAAAATATGAAATCAAGTTTTAGATTCCAATTTGATTGAAAGTACTTTCAAAACATTGATTAAAAGTTATAAAGGTATTTTTAAAGCAAAAATTAGTATTTTATATTATTGTTTTCACATCTTTATATATACTATTCAAAGTAAACTTTTTTCTCCTTTCATTTCTCTCTTTTTTTTGGAAACTTTTCACAATGTTGAAGCTCAAACCCAGGGCTTCATAAATGTTGGGCAAAGGCTCTGTCAGTGAGTACCCTCCTAGCACCCATTCAGATTTGAAATTGCTTAATGCCACAAGTTTGTAAAATTATCCTTTGTAATCTTATAATATTTCTCACATTTAGTTGTGGATTTTATATGAAGGGGAAAAAAACCCCTTTGTTTTATTTGGGTTTAAGAAAGTTATTTCCTAGACAAAATTTTTCATTATCTACTAGTACTCTATATTATGTTGATGTTAGTATTAAGATGTTGAAACATTTTGCATTTAATTAATGTAGAGATTAGTTACCTATATAAGTGTGGGAGTGTGGGAGAGATATTCTCACTAAATAGGTGAAGTAGTTATTTTTAGAAATAAGATAGAGCATAAACCCTAAAAGGTCATCTGAAATAGTTTGCTGGCTTGAGACAGGTCTTCAGATAACTTTTAAATATGAATCTGAAACCAGCCAACAAGGGGTAGATGTTTATAGTTTGCAAAGAATGTTAAACTGGCATGGCAGATTGTTTAATTTGCATGAGCCTCACCTTTTCATCTTTTTAAAATTAGTTTTATGGCAGATAAATAGTTCTCAATTTTTTTTTCTGTCCCATGACACCTAAGAGAGATAATACTTGTCCACATCAGTGTCTTGCAGAGATAGTAATTTTCAAAGGGGGAAGGAATAGGAAATACAGATGTCCTTGTTCTTTTGATCTGCCTGCTCCTGCCAAGATGAGAACCACTAGATTAGGAAATATATTAACTTTATAATTTTTATTACATATTTGAATGCCGAATATGTATCAGGCACTACACTAGATGTTATGGAAAAATATAAAAACACAGCCTGGAGCCTGGAGTTCAGATTAATTGCAGAGGGAAGGCAGTACTGTAATATTTTATAACATGGACAAAACAATCTATACTACATGAAGATAAACAGCAAAGGCCTAGATATTCAAGTCATATCATTTTGGTCTGGAACTAAAATTTTTAGCAATTTGGAATTATTACATGTGACCTAAAGTTGATTACATTATGCTGTCATTACGCTTTATCCCTGTACCACCTCTTAAAAATCAGCATAAGCAGAAAACAGTGCCCAAGTGTTTATTATTAAAGAATGAAATTATTATTAAAGTTTCCCAATGGAAATTAAAATTCTGTTAAACAGAAACTTTTCCTTTATCCATATCCAATATATTTTTAGGAGATTTTGAAATACAAACATTAAATTTAATCAAAATAATTAATTTTAGTGATAACTCTTAGAAGTATCTGAGTAGATATTAATTATGATTAACTTCACTAAACTTAATCTTATCTGGAAGAAGCATTTTCATTTTCTCCTTTACTTGATTAGCAGTTTTTTACATACAGTCATCTTGGTTTAGCCATCTTGGGAACACTACTTCCCTGTGTCCTGAGGAGGTGCAGCCAGAAGAAGCAGGGAGTGGAAAGGACAGGAGGATACCTTGGCAGCAGCTTGGAGAAAACAAGAGCAAAAGTTCCCTTAATCGTCTATGTGGTCTTAGCTGTTTACTTAAAATTTTACCTGTAAAATGATGGAGTGGACTAAATGACCTCTAAAATTACGGCCCCCCAAATTGCATGATGTATGACTCTTAATTCCATGTAAGGACTTTACAGGGAAGGAAAGTATTTTCTACTTCCTTCTTTATTATTAGAATTTCTTCATTGGTTGCCTTCTCACCCTTCATTTTCTACAAACTGTCTCGATCTGAGTTCCTTCAATACTTTAATTGCTTTCACATATCTTCTGCTCTGTAAACCTGATTATCTTGCTGTTTTCTGTGGATTTAGACCACATGTCTGAAAGGAATCTCAGATCTCAGTGAATGTATCTGTATTCATTAACAGCAACTGGGCTAGAATCTTAGCAGTCCCTGGAGTTACCATTTTTTTAACATTCCTGACATTTAAATCATCACATGTTCTATTAATGTTTCATTTCCTATGGTCTGCAAAATTCTAATTTCCCTGTCTTTATGGTTTTTTCCATCTTGTTTTGTCTTTTTTTTTTGTACTGGGGATCGAACTCAGCACCTTGAGCTTGCGAGGCAGGCGGCAGCACCACTGAGCTAAATCCTCAGCCCTCTATCTTCTTTTGATTTACATCTTTGAGAATGTTACTGAAAAGTGTTGCTCATCTTTTTGTCCTCTGTGTGGGAACATATTGTAGTTTAACTTGAAAAACTCTGTAAAGACCCAATATAGGGTCTACCTAGTGTTTTATAAAAGCAGACTTCTCCTATGGTCTGCTATAATTTTGTAGTGAATGAAAGGACTCTGTAGGATAGGCAAGATCTCAACCAGCAGACTTAGTTCCTTAGAAGGTATTTTGCATTTTTGTACTTTTTTACGGCACCACCATCTACCCTTTCTTCCTGGGCAGAAGTTCTGTGGAGTGTTCTTATCTTCTACATTCATTCAAGTATCAAAAGTACCATATTTTACCTTTTAAAAATACCCCCCCCCACACACACACACTGTGCTGGGAATGAAATCCAGGACCTTATATGTACTGGGCAAGTACACTACCACTAAGCAGATCTCCAGCCACTTTCCTTAAGCCCACCCCTCCCCCTTACTGGTGTATAGGAACTCTGTTAGATTTATTAGCCACTTGAATTTATTTTCACTGCATTTGGGTTTTTTTTGCTCATGGTGTCTTTAAATTAGGGAGAAAATTTTAATGTCAAATTTGTCAGTCTTCCATACCTGAAGATTGTAAATGTATTTTTATGCTTTACTTTGTGCTCGTATCTTTAATCAGGAAGGAATTTGTATGTGGTACACCATAAATATGATATATTTTTTTCCTTTAAATGAATTGCCATTATTCACAGTACAATAGGTTGAATAACCCATCTTTTTTCAGTCGATTTGAAACACTTCTGCATCAACTGAATTTCTGTTTATGAGTATATATAATGTATATATTTTGATTCTTGTATATTTTCTCATATAATTCATATTACTACCTGTATAACACATAAGTGTATTCCTAATAGTTGTTATACTTACGTGCTCTGTTCTAATTTATTGAGCTCTTCATGTGACATTACCAGGTTTTAGTTTATTCCAGCTTTATAGGTGGTCTTAATATCTCATAGTTCAGGGCCCGCTATTGCTCTTAATTTAAAATTTTATTGGTCATTCTCACATTTACATTCCAAAAGAACTTTGACATTAATTTGGCACGTGCCCCCCCCCATAATCTCCTTGGATTTGTACTACCAGATCATTATTTTTTTGTTATATGCTCTCAAAACTTTTTTAAATGATATTTGACAAAAACGCCAGATTTTCAAGCCACACTGTGATTATGAACTGACTGACCACAAATTTTAGCAAATATTTTTTATTTTTTGTTCTAAGGATGATACTGTGTAGACAATAATAGGTAATTCTATACAATAAAGGTCTGACTTTTTAAAGTTTTGCTTGAGAATAGTTTTTAACCCTTCACAAATACAATATGTATTACAACTTCATTGTGAGTAGATAGTACATTACGCAGATAGGATAAACTCAGCGTCTGGAATATGGAGTAAAGAAAATTTCTTTTGGCAGAGCCTTAGGTTTCTAGCCATATTAATCTAATTAAAGTTGATTACTCCTGGGTAGAAGATATCTGTAGAATATAAATGGATCTTAGGGTTGAAGCTTCGGAAATGCCTTTTTAATGACTTGGCAAAAGTGCAGGAAATACAGACTGAGAAGACATGGCAACATTTTATGGCAAAATCACATTTATCATATGTAAGTTTCCATGGTTTTTTCTTAGTTAATCTTAATTTGGCTGTCCTTATTTCTGAACAGATTTAATAGTTATCTTTCCTGAGAATATGAAATACTACTTGTTTTATTTTCTGCTTATTAAATGAGAAAACAGTCCTTAAAAATCTACAAGAGATCTTTTTAAAAAGGCCTTTTATTCAAAGCCTCAATTATATAGTCTTTAGAAAGTTTTTCATCATTGCCTAGCTAGTCTTTCTCAGTATTTTAATCCAATTGATCCCTAAATTTGCTCTTAATGTTATTTTTTCTTCCTCTTTGTTCAGTTTTCAGTCAGATCACACTTTGCTAGTTAAGCCTTTCATAATTAGTCAGATACATACTCTGAATTTCTCTTGTCTCTGTACTCATCTCTACAGATGTGTCTCAGAATAGCATATAAGCTCTTTGAGAATAGCCACCATTTGACTTACACCTTCAAAAAAATCTGGCTTTGTCACAGGCCAAGGTTGTATGGCTTCTGGCAGATGAACTCCTCTAAATATCTGCATAGTTACTGTGAAAATAAAGACATGTAAAGCACCTGGGAGAAAAGAAACAGTGCCAATAGCAAGTGCCAAGTAGCTTCTAGAGTTCATATCACCAACCATTAGGAGCTGGTTGGTACTATGTACAGAAATTAGGGAAAGACAGTAAATTGAGAAGGTTAGTGCCCGGAGTAGATCTTAGATAACTTGTAAAGATGGTGGTAGTCAACTTGTGATTTCAGAATTTAAACCTACAAGTGTTAAGAATTTTAAATTGTATTTATTGAATGCCCATCATAGGTAAGAGAGTGTGACATGTGCAATGGACTGTATGAACATGTGGATAAGGTACTTCCTGTCCTTAAAGAGGTAGTAGTCTCATATTTAATAAGCTTAAAGACAAATGGAATGAGTCAGAATGAAGTAAATCATGAGGCTATGCAAGCAGAAGATTTCATTAAATTCAGCGAGAGTCAGTTGTGTGATGCTGTAGAGGTTTAGCTTTGCATCCTTTACAAAGGAATATATTTTGAAAAAGAATCTTCAGGACATGCGACCTAAATAATTGCATGCTCAAGAGGAAAACCTACACTCTTCTAATTAGATGTTAGCCCCAGGAAGGAAGCAGTGGAGCGCTGGACAGCTCAGCAGTAGGTAGCCACTAGGGACCGAAGGTGGAGGTTTCTAATTATGCTTTGCTATAGAAATTACTGAAGTATATGAGAAATGATTGTTCAGGCATGTAGGCAGTTTGGTGTAGGTGCAGGCCCTGCCATTAAGGTGAAATTGTGTAAATTCTTTGTCCCTTATTTGTCTATAAAACAAGCATACTGGACTTAATCAATTGGAAGTGGTTATTTCTGTCTGATGAAAAATCTAGCAAGCAATTCTTCTCTATTACACTAGAGACTGAACTATTAATATATGAATCTTCAGAATGTGTATATTTTGGCTGACCATGATTTGTTTGTTTTTGTTTTGTTTTGGTATTGGGGATCGAACTCAGGACCTTGCGCTTGCGAGGCAGGCGCCGGAACCACTGAGCTAAATCCCTGGCCCTGCATGGTTTTGAAAAGAACACTGAAAATTTTCTTTTAGAGTGGCACATTTTACTTTTTTTCTCACAGTGGCCTGTTTTACTTATGGACATCTTAGTGGTTTGAGAATTGTAGCTATCTGCATTCACAGACCTAGAAATCATTCAATTCATTATATGAAGTGAAAACTTCACATAGGTCATAAAACTTCAGAGGAGAGCTGGGGTCTGGTGCAAGCATGAAGCTCAAGGTTTGATCCCAAGCACAGTCATCTTCTCCAAAAAAAAGCCCCAAATACAAAACCTTCAGAGAAAACTGAAGTTAGTGAAATAAACTGGTGTAAAGTTAACAGCTAATTTGTGGCAGGACAAGAGCTAGAATCCAAGCTTCCTATTTTCCATCCAGTACTCATTTCCTGCTGCCATATTTTGGACTTACTGAAAACATAGTGCTCAATTTCTTAGAACTGTTACAGTAAATGAATTTCCTATTGGTTGGAGAGAATGAGAGAACACAGTAAACATTTTACATTTTTAAATAAGATGTATTTGAATACTTGCATTTTATTTCTTATTGATCCATGTGTGACTGGTTCTTGTAGTTTAGTTCCTTTCTGACCTGTGCCAGTAGAGTTTACTTCTCATCCAGCATGGTGCTAGTTTGAGGATGACTTTGTAATATGGTTGGGTAAGTGGAAGTATATCACACTGCTCATAACAATAGCTCAGTGGATAGTGAATGTAGGTTTTTATCTTTGCCCGTAGGTAATATTACTAATACAAATTAACATGTTTTTCAAAATAGCCTGAGCCTTACAGGGGACTTACTGAACTCTTTGAAATGGCATGCAGAATTTTATGTGTATGGTACATTTTTCTTCAAGAATCTCCCATAGTATGTATGTACGTATTTATTTTTTCTGGTACTGGGGATTGAACTCAAGACCTTGCACTTGTGAGGCAGGCACAGCACCACTGAGCTGAATCCCTGACCCTGTTATATATTTTAAAAAGGATACTAAACCTAAAAAAATAAAAATTAATTAGATCCATAATACTGACCTCTGTCTACTTAATCAAATTTTTGAAATGTTGCATCTAGTGTTTGTTGTCCTGTAGTTAAGAATCTCTGAAAAGTAATCTATCTCATTCCCCAGAAATACTGCAAGATCACATTGATTTTTCTCCATGCTTAGAGACCTTTTATGTATGTATGTACTTTTTAAAGTCAAAATTCTAGTATTTCTGTGTACTAACTGTATGAGTGGGTGAAGTTTTTAATGAATATGATTGGAAGATACTAAAAATGAACCTTACTTAATAGGACATTGGAATTAGTTCCATAGAACCTAGATAGAAACATTTTTATGCTTTATATTTTCTCTCTTTTTTGCCTGCTTTTAGAAGGAAGCCGAGAGTTCCTCGTTTTACTCAGGTGTTTCCTCCTTCCCTGACTGCCCACCTCCACACACCACCACCACCACCATCATGACATTGTCACAGTGCCCTCAGTGTCCTCCTTTCTTGTCTCCTCACTTCTCTTCACCTTTGCTGGAACTCTAGGGACTAGTTTTTTTCATGGAAAGTGATTCTCAGTGTTTTTCTAGTACTTTTCCACTTCCTTATTTTATTTTGTAATCTTTTAAACCTCAGGGCCTGGGAAGTCAACTTTATTTTCCTGTCTTTACAACACCATTATTTCTCATCCTTTTTTCTTCCTTTAATCTCTGCTCCTTTAACGTTCTTTTGCCCGAATCAGGTTTTTATAGTTTTGTCGCAGTTATCTGCTGAACAACTTCATAACTCCTTTTGCTTATTAATCAAAGACTGAGGCCACTGGTGGTTTTCTTCTCCACCCTGAGCTCTTTGTGATCATAATTACTTTGTGATCATCTATCTGGAAAAACACCAAGTCCACCTGAAAAAAGAACTGTTAGTTCCCTGTGTCTTCATTTGCAGTGACTTTTACCTTTGTTCAGCAATTCGCTATAATTTCCTCTCCTTCAGGTGATAACTAATTCCCACATCCCATTCTGACTACAACTACTTCTAATTGTGCATCTCATACCATGACCTTATCTTGCCCTGTATGAAGGTATTTCAAAAATACAAAGAATCCTTAAACTTGAAAAATTTATTACAGTAAAAAGCACATTGTCATGAATCTCCCTCAAAATATGTCCTCTCACTTTGAACACACTTATCCCGTCATTCTTGCCACTATCTTGAAGCAGTTCTGGAAGTCCTCTTTCATATCTTTACTTGGGCTGTTGTGGCTGCTTCAATGTCTTAAATCTATTTTAAATATTGATCTTTCATGGCCATTTTGGTTTGGGGAAAGAACCAGAAGCTACACGGTGCCACATCCAGTGAATAAAGTGGTTGATGTCACACTGTAATTTTTCACACTGCCTTTTCTATCGGATGACACTCTATAGCAGTGTTCACAAGGTGTATTTTTTAATCACTGCTCTTAAAGACACGAAAGAGGATTTTCAGAACTGCTTCAGAAGTGGCAAGAATGACAGGATAAGTGTTTGAAGCAAAAGGGAGTATTTTGAGGGAGATTAATGGTAATTATATTTTACTGTATTAAATTTTAAAAATTTAAATATTTACTGTATATTTAGATCATTACTTGTAGATTCCTCTTCTTTCTCTTAGTGCATCAGTATTCTCCCTTTATCATTTTATTTACCCAGCTTAGATTTCTCAGTCTAATGTTTAACATTCTCAATACTTTTTTTGGCCGGGGGAGTGTGATTTGAGAAAGGATCTCGCTATGTAGTTCAGGCTGGCCTTAAACTCACTCTCTAGCCCAAGCTGGCTTTGAACTTGGAGGGATCCTCCTGCCTCAGTCTCCTGGGTACTGGGATCACAGGTGTGTGCCACCATGCCCCAACTCAAATCCTTTTTTTTGAGGGAGGGGCAATGTCTTCTACCTTGTGCTGTCTCCTTGCATAATGTTCGGTAGAATCCTAACCCAGCGTGAAACAGTCATGCCTTCTCCTGAATGGCTGAATATTGCTAGGGAAAAATCTCACAGAAAAGTAGGTTGATTCTGCTGTAAATTCATTATCACAAAACTTAAATGGGCCTTCAGAACAGAATTAAACTTCCCCTTAATTTTAAATGTGGAAGCCCTCTTTTTTTGTGCAGCAGTTATTGAAAAACTTATTTAGTTCTTGAATTTTTTTTACTTTTCTCGTTCAGTCTCAGTCTCAACAGGTAACTAACTACTGTGATAAGGAGAAAATAAAAGCCATCTGTTCAGAATTACCATCTTTGAACTTCTAACATTTGCCTTCTTTTTTGCAATAAAAGACCCTTTTCTCAATCTTGGCTCAGTTTCTGCCGCCTCAGAAACATTGAAATACTGATGATCTCTTCCTGATATAGTCAACCAATCCATCTCAGTTTTATCTTTTCCATTAGCTTGGTCCCACAACTCCCTTTTTTTGGTATTGGGGATCAAACTCAGGACCTTGCACTTGTGAGGGAGCTGTGGCACCACTGAGCTAAATCCCAGGCCCCTCCCACATCTCCCTTCTGTTGTCCATCTATCCACATTCTTCCCTTTCCAGAAAAACTTATCTAAAACCCATGGAACCAGATTTAATTCAGAATTTCAGAATTTTTGGGTTTAGAAGAGCATTAACATTATATACCAGTGATGGCAAACCTTTTAGAGACCTGAGTGTACAAACTAGAACCCCACACCCGGTGCCAACACTGCTCCTATGTGTGCTGTTATCTGATGATGGCTTCTGGGTTGATGCTGGGGTGACTTGCCTCATGTGCTAACAGAGAGGGCTCTGTGTGCCCGCTGTGGCATTTGTGCCATAGGTTTACCACCACTGTTATATACCATTTGTGTTAAAATGGCCCCTGTGCATTGTGGAACAAATAGCATCCTATAATCAAACGCATTATTTCCATCCTGAAATGTGTGGTTTCTCACTTTCAATGGAATAGATAAGGGTTATAGGTAAATACCTTCATGGCAGTTCATGTTAGATTCTGTTTCCCAATGAGTTATTTTAAAAAGAACTTTTAATATTTCAGTGCTTTTGGACTTTGGGGTTACAGATAAGAGGTAGTGAACAATATACTTCTGCTTCTGTTTCCCAACTTCTTTTTTTGGTAACCCTTTCTGGCTTTTATTTCCCTCACTTTTTCCGATGCCTTTTGCTAACTGTACTGGTGGCATTTCTCTAAAATGATCATTTCACTGGTGGATGTCTTTAGTCTTTATCTTACTTGACAGATTCTGGTGATGCCAACTCCATCGAACTCTCTTCCTTTGCTTCCTTGGCACCACCTCTGCTGGCTCTCCATCACCTTCTTGCAGGTGTGTCGTCATCTGTCCTGTGCTTGCTTGTTGGTATTCTTCCAAGGGTTTGTGCTAGGACCACTTTCCGCAGTTTTGCCTCTATCTTATCCCTTGGTGGTCATAAGTTATGTCTTCAAGTATCAGTTATGTGCTCATGAATCACAAATACACGCTTCAGCTCAGACCTCCCCTTTGAGCTTGACCAATCTCCTGAACTGCATATTTGACATTCCCTTTTAGAGCCCTCATATGTTCTGGATTTCTAATACATTCTAATCTCATTATTTTTCTACTCCCAAACTGTTTTTCAGGGGTTACTCATTTATTTTATTCCCTCCTTTCTCTTTCCTTTTCCCACCACTTGCTTGGCTAATTTTGGTGGTATGCACTTCTGTGGAACAAAGGTTAGGATCTTTGGTATGTCTCAAGGTCCTGCATGGTTGGCCCTGTCCACCTCGCCTGCTTCAGTTCTCTCCCTTCTGTTTTCTCTTTCTTTTCTCTCCTACTTTGCTTTCTCCTACAAAGGACCATTATGCAAGCTACTCTATCTGGAACGCTTTTCCAATGCTAGTCCATTTCTACTTCTTTTTTTACATCTTCGCTCTCTCACTTTCCTAGAGAAGCTTTTAATTCATGTACCCTATCAGATACCATGTATGAATCCTTTAGCAGATTTAGTTTTATATTTGTTGGTCATTGAATGTGTTCTTCATACTAGACTGTAAGCTGAGCATAAGCATCACATGTGTACCATTGAGTCTAGCATATCGCCTGTCATAAAGTAGGCAAACAGTAACATTTGCATGAATGCTGTAAATTAACTTATCTTTCCCAGTTTATTTAGTCATTTCTTTCTGTGTATTTACCAATGGAGTTCATGCAGTTTCCATAGTTGTATGTGGGTCCAATCCTGATGGTACTTTTTGAAAATTATGAAGAAACATTTTTAAAAATTCAGAGAATTACATGTATAATGACCTAGTTAATAAATTCTTACTTTAGCTTGTAATTTATCCTTCATGCTCTTAATTCGTTTTGCTAGCTTGACCTCTTCCCCTGTGTTGAGATATCAAATATATTACCAAGTCTAGTGTTATGTGCAAGTAAGACATATGCAGTGTTCCAGCAAAATCAGCAGACTCTCACCTTTTTCATCAGCTTATAAATCTCACAGGATTATAAAAAGTTTAGCCATCTGCTAACTAACCAGACAGTTTTAGTATTGTGAAAGGGCGTGGTGGGAGAGAGAGGTAGAGTGTCTAGGTATAAAGTTAGAACAGGCTCTTTGCACAAACCACTTTGTGACCTCTTAATACTGAAACTTAACAGTCAGTTCAAAATTAAGAAGAGATTTGGTGGAGGTTAAGCGTAAGGTGAGTCTTGACAATAGGGAGTTTCCCAGAAGATGATAAAGTTTCTTTTAGTATTTATAGATCACTAAACTTTTAATAGAAAAGATATGTATTTATAAAGAAAGACATGAGTTATGTGAAAATTACCATTATCAAAATTTCTATGTTATGTATTTCTAGGAATTTAATTAGCCTTTTATACTCCCTAATTAGGAAAATCAATAGAATTGCAGTCATCTCGAAGTGAATCTGAAATTGTGCCAAAAGTTACTAAAATGACTGTGTCTGGAAAGAAGCAAACTATGGGATTTGAAGTGCCCGGGTAAGATTTAATCCTCTCCCCTCTTTTTTGAAATCAGTGTTACCTCCTATTATTCTATAAGATGATCTATTCCTGTTTTGCTTAATGTATCTTTAGCGTTGAAGTATCACATGTTCTCAGAATAACGTAGTGCAAAGACAAGAGGATGAGAAATTAGGCTTGTTTCCAGCCTCATCTATGTGTATTTGTTACTCTATATCACTTGTCAATTTTCTTACATAAACAATTTATAGCTACTTTAACATTAAAAAAAAAAACCTAACCCTAAGTTAATTGTTAGACCACTAGGTGGCGCAGGTACCTATGTTTGGGTGTTACAGTTTAGTCAGTGAAACATAATCATTATCTCTTTCCATATTGAATAAAATAGATTGTTAGGCATAAAATTAATCATACCCAGGATTTTGAATATTTAGTGAAAAGTGGTAGTGAATTGTACATGAGTAGCACTTTATTTTATTTGACTAAAATTCTTCCAGTTTTTATAGACAAGGGAAGTAAGTTACTTGAGTCTCAAAGACAGTTTGAAAACATTAATTTTTAACCTCTTTAAAAACTTTTTTTTTTTTGAGGGTACCAGGGATTGAACTCAGGACCTTCCACTTGCAAGGCAGGTGGCGGAACCACTGAGCTAAATCCTTGGCCCCCTCTTTAAAAACTTTTAAGATTTTTGTCATCCCCAAGTACTACTTAAAAGTTATATGTATGTTGTCTGCCAAAAAAAATGAACAGTGTTACTAAATATAAACAGCAGTGAAGTTCTTTTAACTTTAAAAATGTAAACTCAGCATTCTTATTTTCACTCCCTTAAAAACATTGTTTTATCTAAATTAATGGGAGCATCACAGGTTTAGGAAGGGAAGAATCGATCACCTAGATCAGTGATGGTGAACCTTTTAGAGAGCAAATGCCAGACTGCAGCCCAAAACCCACTAATTTATCTCAAAGTGCTAGCACTGCAGTTAAACTCGAATACTGAGGTTTTAGTGTAGAAAAACAACTGTACATTAACACCTTTTGTCTTAAAAGAAAAACAATAAAAAGAATAACAAAACCAGTGTTACTGGTTCACCACCACTGACCTAAATCAAGTTTTGGATTTTACAAAAGTAAAACTTTGTTGATTTGATTTCAAATTCAGAGAGGGAAAGGACTTCATACATAGTAAGTGTTCAGTATATATTAGTAGTTCAATGATTGCATGAAACAAAAAGTTAATTTTTGTCTTGAGTAACTTTAATCTATTAATTTGAATTAAGATTTGGTTACAAAAGCTGTGTATCTTTTTGCCTCTGAATTAGGGTTGAGCTGTCATAAATACTCTTTATATCCTTAATCTTTTGAATGCCATTTAATCCTATTATAGGAGCATTTCCATTGAGAAAGACTAATAAACAGAATGTGCAGTTCCTATTCTAAGAGTTTTGTAATCGTAAGTTTTTTTTTGGTACCAGGGATCAAACTTAGGACCCTGTGCTTGCGAGGCAGGTGACAGCACCACTGAACTAAATCCCCGGCCTGAGGGTTTGTAATCTTAATATAAAAGGTTTCATCAGTTTTAGAAAGCAACATGCAAAAGGATTTGAATTAATGTATCACATTAAAAGTAAGTGCAGAATTCTCTAAATAAATCATTATAAAAATAATGGATAATAAATGATCAAGAAATCTGGGCATGGTGGCACATGCCTGTAGTCCCAGTACTCAGGAGGCTACTAAAGCAGGAGGATCATGAGTTTGAGGCCAGCCTGGATGATATAGTGAGTTAAAGCCTGGCTTGAACTATATAGTGAGATGTTGTCAAAAACAAGCAAAGAAAATATTAAACGCAAGCAAATAATTACTGAAATCCAGCTGTGTACTTTACAAATGTAATGTAGGCCTTTCCAAATTTTATAAAACTGTATGCTTCATGAAGTCAGGGACCATTAATATTCATCATTATATTCCTTTCACAGGATAGTCATTTAAATATTTATTGATCAGAGCCCTTGGGGAAATATATATTATTTTAAAACTAAGTTTAGAAGTAGTATAAAGGTAAAAGAAAATGGCCTGTGAACCAACATTTTGATGTGACCTCTGGGAGAATTTATCAGAATGTGAGAAGTCTATTTTATTTGATTGAGATACTCAGAGTGCTTTATAGTGCTCAAGGTCAAACAAGCTATACCTTTATAGGATCTTTTTGAGATTTATAATAGGGGTAATACATAGGCTGTTTTGGTTTAATCTCAAGAATGCACATAGAATGATAATGAATCACTTTTCTTTTTCCTCTTTAGTAACTGGAGATTGAACTCAGGGCCTTCACATTGAGCTACATCCCCAGCACTTTAAATTTTTTTTAAATTTTAAGACTGGGTCCTGCTAAGTCACTTAAATTGCCCTGCCTGGGCTCCAACTTGGAATCTCCTGCCTCAGCTTTGCTGGGATTATTTCACCATGGCTATACTTTTGAGTTAAGATTGGAGCATTATAGGTTTCTATTTAATTTGATTTCCAATAGACCTTTAAAAAAATACAGAATAGTTAATACTGTTAAGGACTTTCGGGATTATTTCACCATGGCTATACTTTTGAGTTAAGATTGGAGCATTATAGGTTTCTATTTAATTTGATTTCCAATGGACCTTTAAAAAAATACAGAATAGTTAATACTGTTAAGGACTTTTGTATCGGTAAAAGTCAGTAGCTTAAAAATCAATCTTGCTGGGCCAGAGATTTAGTTCAGTGGTGGTGTGCCTTCCTTGCAAGTGTAAGGTCCTGAGTTCAATTCCTGGTACCAAAAAAAAATGCACATTAATCTTGCCAAGTGTGGTGGCTCACACCTGTACTCCTAGTATTCCGTCATTTCAGCACTTAAAAGGCTGAGGCAGGCGGATTGTAAGTTTGAGGCCAGCCTGGACTACATAATAAGACTTTGTCAAAAACACAACCACAGCTTTCCCCAAAATGAATCAAATAAACAAAACATGGTCTTGTTTTCCTTCATATTACAGCATACTTTCCTGGATTCTCAGGTTTCATAGGGTTAGTACTATGTCTAGTCGTTAGAGTCTAAGCCTTTGAAATAGAGTTTGGCTGAATGTTTGCTAAATATGTTTGTTACTTGAAATGATAATTGAATATGCAGCATATCATAGATAGATAAAGAATTTTAAGGTTAAAATAGTTTTAAAAACTACAAATCTGGTTCTTATTTCAGCTTTTGGGGCATTACTGCATATGACAAAATTTTAGTATTGACAAGATCATCACTGAAAGAAAGTCGATTAAAATATAATTTAAAAATAGATATAATTTAATGAAATAACTGACAGTCTGATTTATTAGATAGCAAGCAATATACTGTATAATACTCAACAGATTTGATTCAGAAGTGGAATTTGAAAAATTTAAAGCACATAGGTTTTTAACTTTAATTCAGCCTTTTTGGAACATATTGAAAGTACAACTAATTTTTTTGATTAAGGATACAATATGTATAGTTTCTCAGATTATTTTTAAAATATAAAAAAAGTCTGTAAAGAATCAAATTCATAGAAAATACACTGTTTACTTGGAAACCAAAAAACTCCAAATAAAGAAGAATCTTTAAGATAATTTAGAATTTCTGTAAGCACAAAGCATGCACTGAAGATCTATTTCTGCAAATAAATATTTTTAAGAAGGATAATGCATTGCTTGGATGAAACAAACCATAAAAAACTTTTTTAATAGTATTAAAATTGTAAATATATCTCTAAAATATATGTAAGTATATGTGCTGCTGAAGCGAGCACAAAAAATATATGTAAGTAAAAATGGTTAAAATATTGCATATAGAATAAAATATACTTAACCTCTTAAATCTAAATTATGGTCTTCTAAGTATCTAACTCTAGAAGAAAGAGTAAACTTATAGATTCATGTATTAATACTCTACTTTTAGGAAGGTGCTTTAGAAAAACAAAGCAAAACTAGTCATTTTATAATATTAGATAAAGTTACAAAATTAGACCAGAAAACACTTAAAAAATTCAACTTATTCTTCCATCATACCAGTCAGTGATTATAGGCCTGAACCTATAATGGTCGATTTAAAACTTTATTCTGGAGAATTTCCAAATCTTAAAAGATTGACTTTTATTCCATACATGTTTTTACTAAGTGCACACTTATCCAAGGTTGCTTTTGTAATTAATTTCTTTGGTCGCTTCCCTCCGGCACTATATAATTTTAACGAATTAGTTTGCTGCTTACTGAAGATTTACTTGAAAGGGAGTGCTATACTGAAAGTGAGAGAAGAGCAAATTTTTCCTGATACTGAACTGTAATGATATGGTCAGGTCAGACCTGTGTTTTGTGAAGGCCTTTTGATGCCTAGCAGCACCTTTGAGGGCTGCTTGGTTTGGTAGCTATACTGAACTTTAAGGCTACATCCACTCTGTCAGCCAGGGCAGGCCTCTTTTAATTTGTTCTCTCTGTCAAATTTAACATAAACTTTCCTCCCAAGAAGGGGTTTTGCAGTTAAAAAGATTTGAAGCCTGAGATTGTGATTTTTCCAGGTCTGATCAGAACCAGAGTCTATGTCTAGTTATTCTGGTAGAATTCTTCATTTTCTCCTTCTCCTTCTTCCTTCCCTTTCTTCCCCTCCTCTTTTTCCTCCTCCTCATCCCCCCTCAACTGTGATCATTTTTACTCTAAACACAGAGTATTGTCATGTTTTGATTTTAGAACTAGCTGTGATCATTCAAATACATATTCTCATTATAGTCTGAGTTTGATTTTCCTTAATTTAGTCTATTAAAATTCTTTAAAAATATGGAGAGACTTTCCACATACTAAATTTTTGTTCCCTACTAGTTCAATATGGAGCTAATCTAAGCAGTGCTAAAAAATGAATGCCTAAATTTGGTTAGTGGAGATGTGGAAAACCAAAATCAGAAGAGGATGGATGTGAGGCTTCAGTGAAGTTGCAAATGTAACTAATGTGTCTCTTTTCCTGAGGCATAGGATGAAGGGATAGTGTTGAGGATATTAAACTCCTGGGTGGGAAAAAGTAATCTTTTTTGTTAACAGGGCCAAGACAGAAATCTACTCTTCTTACATGTTTCCATTACTACAGTCTTAGGTGATTATTATAACTATCTGTATGTAGTTTCTCTTTGCCAGATCCACATTGAGTTGGATATAATTAACTTCGTTCTGAATCTTACAATTTAACTCACTCTTTGCCATTATCATTGGCCAAGACAGAGATAAATTAAGCTAGATAGTCTTGTTTCTACTTTATCTTTCACTAAGTTGTAAGCTTTTGGAAGTAATACATGATTGTTTCATTTGTACATCTTTTTTTTTTTCTCAACATCAGTGGATGTTGGAGTTTTAAATAAATCAAATGTTTGCTGAACTATGTATTAAAGTGCTTTTGTCAAAAATATTATACTATTGGGGCAACCCACTTTTCCTGTTCCCCTTCTGACTCTCTTAGACAGAAGCCATCTTTCTCTCAATAAATTTTTCTTATTCTGAAAAAAATATTAAACTATAGACATTTAGAGATATTTCCCTTTAAACTTAGTATTTTAGCAAAAAAGATCATAGTCTATCCTGTTGAAAAGATGAATTAGTGGTAAAACTAATACTAATTTGTCTCCAGTAACACATTTGGTATGAATTTTATGAACTATCTCCTTTATGGCATCTGCATCTGATAGGGTTGATTATAGAACCAAGGCTATGGATTTCAGCTTTTAAATTTTAGTTATTTTACAGAATATGTTTTTCTTAGGTTTTGGTAGACTTTTTCTTCTGGGATCTTCAAGTCTGTATTTGTGTGGTGTGGGTTTTACTTTCTAACAGACATTAGCCACTTTGTAGAGATCATATTTGATCTAGAAACTAAAGGATTAAAAAGACATCTTCTGTGCCCTTCTGACATTATAGTGACATTATAAATGGAGTTCAAGGACTTCTTTCCTATCTGCCTTCTGTAGGGTAACTGCTGAAGAAAATGGTCATATTATTCAGACACCTCAAAAAGGACCTGCTGCTGAAGATACTGGTGTTACTTCTGACATTCTTGAGACTGTTACTAGATCAGCTCTTCCACCCCACTCCAGTCAAGTAGAAGAGCAGAGTTCAACACCAACAGCAGTAAAAAAGTCTGGCAAGCTGAGGCCGCAGGTAGATGTGAAAGCAGAGCTGGAGAAGCGGCAGGGCGGCAAGCATCTCCTCAACTTGGTGGTCATTGGTATGTCCTGAACTGTCGGGTCGCTCTGCTTTACCTCACCTTTCTAGGGGTGCATGGGAATGATGAGTTCCTACACAAGTGCAGTTGAGGCAAAGCAAGGAGGTGTTGCATCGTAATGCTTCTGGGTCACACCGGGTGACAATGCCAAGTTACCAAGAAGGCCATTTGACTGGGTTTGTGGCATTTCCATTTTGTGAACATTTAAAAGATGGCCTGTATTTCCAAAGATCAGGGGAAATGATCTCACTCTAAAGAGACAAGCTTTTTTTCCCCGTTTAGATGTTTTAACTGTCATTTGATAAAAATGCATATGATTACTGTAAACACTGACCTGAATTATTGAATCACACATTCACTCAGTGTCTCAATGTGAACCACATCTGGAAATGTACCTGGTATTAATCTTCAATCAATTTTCCTTAGGTCATGTTGATGCTGGGAAAAGTACTCTGATGGGCCACATGCTTTATCTCCTGGGTAATGTGAACAAAAGAACTATGCATAAGTATGAACAAGAGTCTAAAAAGGCTGGCAAGGCTTCATTTGCATATGCATGGGTCTTGGATGAGACTGGCGAAGAAAGGGAAAGGTAGTCACTATATTTCAAAGTTTTCAGTTTAAAGTGATGCAGTCCTTTAAAATATGTTATATATATTAAGTACCTAAACATATGATGAAATGCTTTAGAAAAAAAGCCTTAATTATCAAGGAATTATTTTTATTGTTTTGTTCATTGTAATTACATATTTCTTTCTATATCTGTGAGGCTAGTTAAAAGAATGTTCATCAAAAACAAGATAAAATAACAAGGAATAAAGAAGCACAAACCCTAAGCTGATTATTCTGTGGGAGAATTTTTAGTTGTTAGTTCCCTAAGTGATGTTCACTTATCTTGATTTTGAATTAAAGATAGGAGTAAGACTTTTCATCTTCTGTCAGGTTATAAAGAAAAGGCAACTGTAGTAAATTTTTCTATCTGGATTCAAAGTGATCAGTGAATCAAAAATACCAGACTTGATTCATTTTTATACTTTCATGTATTACCTTTTCATGAGAGTGAACAAAGGAATAATTAGACTTGCGTTCTTTGTAGAGATATATCTAGTCAGTTATTCTTTCTGTATCCACATCTGTGTTTTGTTTTTTTTTTTGGTACCAGGGATTGAACTCAGGTCCTTGCGCTTGCGCAGCAGGCGGCGAAACAACTGAGCTAAATCCCTGGCCCTCCACATCTGTGTTTACAACTAATTTTAGAGGGATTCTATCAGGGAATGTAGGTTCTCTATATAGCTCTGGCCAAGGAATAGTATTTCCTTTGAAGTCCTTTCAGAGTGCCAATATTTATCATAGTAGAGCTGTTAGGGATGGAGAAACCAAAGGACACTAATAATTAAGTGAAATGGCATATGTATCAACTGTATCAAAATAGTAACTAGCAAGCTGTGAAAATCCTTCTAAATTAAATGGGATTAAACTGTTCCTTAATGTCTTCGATCTGAATGTGCTTTGAGAATATAACTAGATTTTCATACTGTTTTGTGTTTATTTTCTTGCAGTCTTGTCTGCATTGTTATATATAGTTCTCAGTAGAGTAGGCCATAATACTCATTAGGTCTCCTGATAAATAGGAATTTATACTGGTCTCTTTTTCCTCCTCTTAGGTATCTTTTTATCTCTGTGTAATATTACAAACTTGTTTTTCATCTTAGTAAAAGTTAGCTGGACAGTTGCCAACTTTTGGAAAACAGTGGCATTTTGTATATGTTATCAATATTAGAAAGCTAGATAATTTTCACTTGCTTAAAAAAGCAGCTTATTAAAGTATATGGTGTTTAGTTTTCTTTGTGTCATCTAGTAAACAGGAAGACTGAGAACAGTATGATTTTAAGTTAGAATGGCCTGGCTGAATTTACTTAATATATGAGTTGAGTTGGAAAGTAAGCTAATTATCTATTTGATTCCTATAGGGATTGCTCATTTTAGTTTTTAGAGTACTACATATGGTTGGCTGTCATATTTTTGCTCCTGCTAATTCTCTGTTGTTCAGCCTGATATAATTTTTATAGTATTCTTTCATTATGTACATAGCAGAAGCTTTTAGGTATATAATAGAAATTCTAGCTCACTCTATTATGTGTTCCTGGATAACATTTTAAAATATAGTATGTTACTTACTCCACTATGTTAAATATTTGTAAATTTTGTATTCTTCTCAGATGTTGAAGAACAAAAACTAGCAGACCAAGCAACATTTTCATATTCTTAGTTACCAATCAAGACCAGAGCTAGGTCAAAGAATATCCTTAGTCAAATAATTTAGGGAGGAGCTCAGAATATGTCTTGGTTCATGACTGTTCTGAGGTTGCCCTGGTCCCTAGATGATTTACAAGTCATTAAGAAAAAATCAGGCATCACTTTTGCAAACTCAAATGACTCATAGTTTCAGATTAAACTCTGAGGACTTGACCAAAGAAACCACATTTACTTTACTGCTTGTAGTTCATTGCTCTAATTGTTGGAATTTTTTTGATAGTGAAAAGGAGTAAGTACAATTATTTGTTACTTTGGATGATCCTGGGACAAACCTAGCTTTTCTGTAAATGATTTCCCTTTCTAAATTCCAGAGGTTTCAGATGACTTAGTGCTCTTGTAGACTTTCCTTGAAGTTTCTTATAGTCTGAATCTTCATTTTTGTGGCTGAAAAGAGGCACTGTGTTGGTCTCCAAGAAGATTGAAATGGGAACCGCTACTCATAGTGCAATTTTTAAAAAATTGGGAATCTCCCTTAATAGCCTCCTGTTTTTTTAGTTACGTAACATATTGATCAGGTTTACAAATGAACATTTTATAAGTTTATTTGTATACTTATGAACCATAAACAGAGAACATGAGGAAAATTATTCTCAATAGTGTCATTTTTCACTCGATGTTTTCTCATTGCAGTATTCATTTTTCTCCCATCTAGAGATGTATAAAAATTAGGAAATGGGAAGTACACACTTATCATTTTGATTGAATTCTTGCTGCCCCCACAACTTTTTTTTAAAGCTATGTGGGTATGATTCTATTATAGCAGTTTTTCCAGACCCAGTTGATCGCTTACTCATTCAAAAGAATGGCCTGTATAATAAAATTCCCATTGTTACTTAAGAATTCAGGTTCATTTAGCTTATTATTAAATAAGTTAATCTATCTGATTGTTTATGTAGTACTTTCTAACCATTTTATGTTTTGTTTAAGGGGAGTCACAATGGATGTTGGTATGACAAAGTTTGAAACCGCAACCAAAGTTATTACATTAATGGATGCTCCAGGCCATAAGGATTTCATTCCAAATATGATTACAGGAGCAGCTCAGGTACAAGATAGTTCCTTAACTATATATAATGTACTAACTGTACATACATTTTTTTTTAATATCTCAACTTAAATCATTGAAAATTCAATTGTTTATTTTCTTCTAAATTTTTACTTTGTAGAGTAGTGAATACAGCATGGTTATAAATGGGTATTCTGAATATAATATAGCCTACACACTTGAAATATTCACAGAAACTCTTCCACTATTCTCCTGTAAGGATTGCTATTGTCTACCTAGTGCTGTTATTATAAGGTTGGAAAAATACTTTAACTCATAGATAACTGATTTTTAAGAGAGAAAATATATCTGTCATTAATACAGGCTTTTGACAGTGGTTGCTTATTGTTAAGAAAGATTTTCTTAATATTCTGTCTCATAATTTTGGTTGGCATGGTCTCTGTTCCACATTGCCCTATGGCAATGTTAATCTTTCATTCCTATGGATTTTCTTAGTTCAGCTACAGTATTTTCCAGTTGTTCAATGTTCCATTGCCATTGTCTTCTATTTGACTGCAGCTTGTTTACCTGACAATGCAAACGCTTCAGAATTGCATCATATCTCTTATACTGTGCCTCTATTTCTTTTTTTAATTTTTCTTGTGTCTTTTTTTCTTCTTCAAGAAAACAAGTTGTTTTACTGATAGATTCTTTTACAGTTTCAATTTTATTCTTTAGCTTTGAGATATCTTCCTGTATTTGTGTTATTCTGTTTCCGCCTGGATTTTGGAGGCCTTGCCTAAGTTCCTCTTTCATTGGCTTTAGTGTTTTAATGAGATCTCTTTTTTCATAAAGTTCAGTCATAAATGACCATTTTCTTTCTATTTCCCCCAGACCATCTTTATGAGCCTTTATTTTTACATAATATGCATTATATCTCTTCATCTGTTCACCAAAATCTTCTTGAGCTGTTGCTATAAAAATTAAGCTTTATATTTAAGCTTTATATTTTCAAATTTAAGCTTTATATTTTCAGTATATAAGGTCTTGATTTGAATTTCCAGGCTTCCACATTGAAGTTTGGAATTCTCAATGGCAGCATCTTGCTGATAAATTTGCCTCTCTGTTTCTTTAGTTTCAGCACAGACTGCTGCTGTTTGCTTTTCAAGTTCATGAAGTTCATTCTGTAAATGGAACACAGCCTTTTTGTTCTTTTCTATTTCTGATGTTTGTGATTGTTGTTGCTTTGCAACTTGCTCTAGAGCATCAGTTAATGAAGATGTGTCTTGCTTCATTAAGAGCTTCATCACCATCACTCTTCCTTTCTTTGTTGCCTGACATTTTCTGTCTATAATCTCCTCTTTTTCCCTTTTTGGTTCACCTTCTTTATTCCGCTCCCTTTCCGCCGACTGCCCGCTTCCTCCCCGCGGACCCGCCTGGCTCCGGCCAGAGAGCCCTCTGCAGCTCCTGCTGCTGCCCGACCCGGAACTCGTACATACATTTCTTGATGCTAAGGTTGTAATTCTAGGATTTTAAGTTTTTAAGTTAAAAATTTAACTTTTAAACAGTTTGAAAAAATTGAGAAATGCTATGTTTTTCATGATCTCTTTATCTTTATAAAACCTTTTTCAGGATATTATAAACTAGCAACTCTATAAAGTCTGTGAATTCCTTGTAGTTCAAAATGATGATGGGCCAGGGATTTAGCTCAGTGGTGCCGCCGCCTGCCTCTCAAGTGCAAGGTCCTGAGGTCAATCCCCGGTACAAAAAAAAAAATGATGAGAAAATATTTAACGAAGTATAGCTTTTAATTTCATTTATTGATAGAGTGACTGTGTCAAGATCTGCCTTATTACTCTGATTCCAATTCTATGTCTTTTTAAAGAGCTAATTATACAGAAATAATAAAGCTTGGGTTCTGTACCCTAGTGGTTTATTTACTTTCTGAAGTAATAATTATTTGAAAGTTTATTTATAAAAGAAAAAATGCACATTAAAACTCCAGAAGTACCATTTACCACCAGTCAGACTGGCAAAGATAAGAAGGCTCCCTCAAACATGGACAGGTCTCATCAGTTGCTGATGTGACAACTGGAGCTGCCCTCTCTACTGAGGGCAGCTCCAGTTTTAGATAAAATAAGTGAATGCTCTCTTTAAAGGATTGGAAAATAATTACAGTTTGTAAACATACATAATTTTTAATAAGGATACTGAAAAAATATCAAAGATATATTACTTTAATGAAAACAACACTATATAGGGCATTGGTTTCTTTCATAATGGATGAGTTTTGGGAAATATAAAGAGTTTAAAAATTTGACTTTGACTATAACTTCAAGCAGTTGACCCCAGGTTTCACTCCCTGAAAAGGAATATTAATATGAGCATTTGTCTACCTGAAAGTATAGAGTATATTTGAAGATAGGTAATATTTGGTTTCATTTTAGAAAGTTAGTATATAATTTTAGAATATTAAGAGTCATGTACTGAATGTCATGAAAAGTTGAAATATAATTATCAGTGTTGATTGTTGATTTATTACTTAATATGGATCAGACACTGTGGTATTTAAAGTGTGCATTTAGTGTAATACAATCCTTATGAGCAATTCTGTGAGGGCTATGTCATCCCCATTTTAATACCTGTCCCTATAATATGCCTATTATGTATATATATTATCCTCATTGTGTTTACCAAAGTATATAATGTGGTTTTAGTTTCTCTTTATCTTTTTTGTTTACCAAAGTATAGAGTGTGGTTTTAACTTCTCTGTATGTTCTTTTATGTGTTTGTCTATGTATACATGTGTGTGCGTGCATTTTTAATTCATTGAATATTTATTGAATCCTTGCTGTGTGTCTAATATTGTGGGAGGCAGTGTGGTGATGTGTTAACTACAGAGCACATTTTGAGAGTTTAATGGGAGAAGCAAACATGAGAAAAAGCAGAGGAAAATGTTTTTGAAATCTAGAACCCAAGAATCCAGAGTTATCATAAAGATCATTTATTCTAAACTCCTTATAGAATTCAGAAAGTGTTTTAGATTATCTAATTGAATTCCATTATATTGAAAATATAAAAGCCTTTGTACTTCCAAAGACAAGGACTATTGCATAGAAAGTATGAGAAATTACTAGAGAAATTTCCCAGCAGTTTCTTGGAGGTCGTAATAGGAAAGCAGATTAGGTAGAACACTAATTAATGGCATTAGGTATCTTAATACCAATTCAGTGAATTTCTGGTTTTAAACTGCAAAGGTAAGTTTTACAGTTACTAGTAAAACCTGATGAGAGATGTACAATTATTGACCCTAGGAGTTAAGAACTAGGTCTTTTATATAGACATAAATACAGTTTATATAAACTATATAACCCTTCTCCCCTTGTGTTTCTGTGAAGTAGCTTGGTGTCACAGAGAGATCATACAACTTGCCTGAAGTATGAGACTTACTTGTGACAATAAGTGTGAACCAAAGAGCCAGTTTTCAAGTGGATTGTCCCAGTATATAGTCTTAACTAAGAATCTTTGATCAAAAGAACTAGATGTCCTTGAAGAAATTAGAATTCAGCATTATGGGTCATGAAAGATTAAAAGTAGAAGTAAAGCAGGAGTATTTGAGTAATAAGAGGCAAAAGAAATGATAGTGTAAATTGCCTCAAAGACCAAAGGGTATGAATGATACTCTAGTTTAAATTATAACATTCTGCTATGACCACGTAGCTACTCAATTCTTGGCTTGACTATTTCATTTCCCAGTAGGGTGAGGATTAGATGATAATATATATGAAAATCTTTAAAAACTAGATAGTAAAAACATACTGCCATGGAGGAAGCAAGAAAGAGAAAAAGTGACCAAAAGTCCAGGGCACTTAATGATGTGAATGGAATATCAGAAGACCCTTGAGAGAAAGTGACAATCAGTCAGAGATAGCTAATGAGGGGAATACAATGACGTTTAGCTGTTCTATTTTGGATTACAGAAAAGCAGATTTCTTTGTGAACAGCTATGCACTCAAGGAAAAACCTGAAGGGGAGCATGAACATTCTTTAATGTCCTGGCAATGCACTGACAGAAATAATTGATAAGAATGGAAATGGAGGAACATCTCCATTTATACAATCTCCTGCTTATGCTGTAAATGCACAATGAAGCACAGAAGTGAGAATCATACCAAGCCAGTTTCATTAAGGCTAACAAGGAAAATGAGCTAACCTGACATTGGCTTTCTTCCTTTTTTGAGTATAATTGAATATGAAAGGCAGAGTGTCTTTCTAATTCACAAAATCATCCACAAAGGTTAGGAAAGTGTGTTATTCAAGGTTCTTTTCAATAGCTATAGAAGATGAATATGCTGTTTGGCTAATTCATTCATAACTTTTCATCATTATAACAATAGTCTGATGAATATCTTTGTAGATCCATGTTACTTCTCGAGAATAAATTCCTGGAGGTGAAGTTGATGTAAAAGATGCATAATTTTAGGGCTGTTTATCCTTACTCTGCAAATGCTGTCCAGAAAGCTGTACTTTCATAAGCAGAAAATGAGAATGCTTGTCTCTCTGCACCTTTGCCTAGAGTAAATAATTTTCTTTTAAATCTTTAACATTATGACTTATAAAAACAAGATGGGAATATGTCAATATATTGTTAATTTCCTTTTTTTTGTTTGGTTCTCAAGAAAATTTTTTTTCATGTTTTCTGGTCATTTGTATTTCTTTAGTAAATTGTTTGCTGGCATCTTAACTAGTTTTCTATAGAGCTCTGCCTCTTTCCTTTTTTGGTAAAGACTGTACATTGAAATTACAGCTTTTACATTATATGTTGAGCATACTTGTCCCTGTTTACTTAGGTTTTAATTTATTCATAGTTTTCCCTTTGGATATTCTAATTATTATGTAGTCAGGTATGGACTTTTTATTATTCTTGATATCATTACTTTTGGTTGAGTATGTGTGTTAGTATTTATCTTTTACTTTAAAATTCTAACCTATCAATGGGGTTCTTTTGTTTTATTTATTTATTTTTTTTGGTGTTTGGTATCAGGTTGGGGTTGGGTTCTTCCTATAAAATCTGACTAAATAGTGAATTGAGTAGTATGTCCTTTGAATTAAAGTGTTGTGACGTTATTTCTAGTTTTGAATGGTTTTTCTTCCTTAGGCAGATGTAGCTGTTTTAGTTGTCGATGCCAGCAGGGGAGAGTTTGAAGCTGGATTTGAGACTGGAGGGCAAACACGTGAGCATGGCCTCTTGGTCAGGTCTCTTGGAGTGACACAACTTGCAGTTGCAGTCAATAAAATGGATCAGGTATATAAGGGCTTTGAGAAAATTTATTTTCAATACTAATTAAGATATTCTCCCCATGCAGATGACCTGGATTTGAGTAGTTTACATTTTATTAATCAAGATGGCATCATTTAAAAAATAAATTTGCTATTCTGATTTTATGAGGCAGGCAGTGGAACCACTGAGCTAAATCCCCGGCCCCACTATTCTGATTTTAAATAAATGAAATATTAGTAATTTTTAAGCAATAATGCTCTTATTTTTAAAATGAATTTCTGAAAGTTAAAAATTATTTTAATTATAAAATAATATACACTTATAGTAAAATGAAAGTGCAAAACCATCTCAAAATGTATTGAAATAACGATGATACTGTTGTTAATAATTGTATTGCTATCATTGTGTTATACTGCAACATTGGGTTATAATGTATTGTATCTGCTTTATTATTTTTTTTGCGGTACTGGGAATTGAATTCAGAACTGTGCCAGACAGGTGCAGCGCCACTGAGTTACATCTCTGGCCCTGCTTTTTTAAAAAAAGATAATATTCTTGTGTATATTTTCAAGTAATTAAGAACTATATTAAAAAAAAAGTTTTCATGGCTTCATTCTAGCCAATTTCAGTTGAATTATCCAGTTTCCTACTTCTGAAATTTTTAATTGTTCTGTGTGTATGTGTGACTGTATTTAGAAATGATTTATTCTAGGAAATTTCTGAGCCTAAGGGCATATATTTGCATCTTTTAAGATTTGATTATTATGATCCAAATGCCTTTGAGAAATGTTCTTAGGTATTTACTCTTGGCACATACAGTGTATTTTCTTTATTAGACATTTATAAACATTGTTGTTATTAAAAAATTATCTGATTTGATATACAAAACGTGTTTTTTCTTAAAAAATGTACTGTCCTATGAATATTAATACTTAAATATATCTTTTTAATGTAGGGAATTATTTATATAGTGTATTCAGTTTTGATTTTGTTTATAGTTTGTTTTGAACATATACTCAAATATATAAATGTTTCCTTCTGACAGTTTTGTATATGTTTAGGTATGTTTTTAACTCTAGGATGAGATAAAGATTCACCTATATTTTCTATTACTAATTTTATAGTATCATTATTATATGTATTTAAAATTTTTTCCTAGCATTTTATTATGAAAAATTTTACATGTAAAGTTGAATTTTACAATAAACACTGATATTGCAGCTACTACTTAAGATTCTACTACTTGGTCACAGTTTTTTCTCTACTTTTTTAATCCATTTATTAATCCATCTTATTTGGCATGTTTTTCACATAAGTTGTAGACATTAGTACACTTTTAAATACTGCATATCATTATTTAGAGTTAATGTTGCATATACTTTTTTAGTCAGATTGGCTGTGATAGGTGTCTATACTTTTATTTTATTCTACGAGTTGACCCAAGCACAATTTAATAAATTATACATTTTTTCTCTCCAAATTTGAAATCACTTTTAGCTTATGTAAAAATTCTAAACATATTGAAGATTATTTCTAGAATTTCTGTTTTATTTAGATTATGTTAATGGTATGATCTTAAATTTTGAGTTTTAATATTAATAGGTTTTATATTTAATAGATTTTGTGTTTATATTTTATATTGTTTTGATTATATTTTGTAGAAATTAAAATTTTATAGAAATTAAAATTTTATATATTATGTTCTGAAGTATAATTCTAAAAGCAAATTGAATCTTTATCAGGTTAATTGGCAACTAGAAAGGTTTCAAGAAATTACTGGAAAACTTGGGCACTTTCTTAAGCAAGCGGGCTTTAAGGTAGGATAATTTAAAATGTATTACTTGTGTAAGTCACTTTATTTATATGAGAAAAAAACTAATACTAATAGTATTTTTATCTTGTTAAATATGTTCGTTTTTGCTGTTTATTCCTCCATCATTTCTTGGTTTTCTTGACCTTAGACAATTGCGTATGTTGAATATGTGGCTTGGATTTTATATAAGTAAGAATTTTCCCTCACCAATTATGTTCGTGTAGGTTTAGGGAATATTGGTAGAGAAGAATTTCTCTCTGTAGCAAAAATCTGTAATATGCCTGTATCACTAGGTAAAAATACTTGAGTGTTGTGAAGTAAATTTGCAGATTTCTCCTAAAATCAAAAAAGTTGAAAACTGTTGGATCCAATAACCTCAGGGCTGTAGTTATACAATATCATCTATTTAAAAAATTATATTGTTGCATTTGCAAACTTGATGCAGTTATGTAATAGTGAATCTTTTACCTTTTTTAGAAACAAGTAGTATCAAGTTTCATACATTCAGTCTTTTTAACAGGAGAGTGATGTAGCTTTTATCCCTACAAGTGGTCTCAGTGGTGAAAATCTAATCACAAGATCTCAGTTGAATGAACTCACGAAATGGTATAAAGGACTATGTTTATTAGAACAAATTGGTAAGTATACTGCCATTCTAATTTCAATGCATTATTTAGAGTTCTTTATGGGTAGTAATCTATATGAAAATGTGTAGTTTGTAGTGTGAGGAGCTAGCTTTCCAGTTTTGAAACAATGTATAATATTTAATACTCACCTTTCTTCATTTTAATTAACAAAGCTAATGCCTGCTGTACCTTACTTGTCTCATAGACTGTTGTTGAAATTAAATCATGTGTAAATATGTCTTATAAATGTAAAGTACTATATGAATGATAGTCATTTGCTCTTAGTTTTTAATTTTTAATTTACTTATTTTTGGTACTGGGGATTGAACTCGGGACCTTGCACTTGGCAAGGCAAGTGCTGGAACCGCTGAGCTAAATGCCTGGCCCTGTTATTAGGTTTTATAAGGTGCAATTATTTTCTAGTAGAAGTGGGACTATAATGGATTCATTAGAGAGAGTGAAAAAGGTTTTTTTTGTTGTTTTTTTGGTGTGTTTTTTTGGTGCTGGGGATGGAATCCAGACCCTTATATATTCCAAGCATGTGCTCTATTGTTAAATTACATCCATAGCCCCACATTTTGAATTCACCCTGCTTTTTGCCATTTTCTCTCAGATTCTTTCAAGCCTCCTCAAAGATCTATTGACAAGCCTTTTAGATTATGTGTGTCAGATGTGTTCAAAGGTAAGTGTTAACTCTACAGGGCTTTTTCATTATGCCTTGCTCCTTTTCATTCTGTCCTGTCCTCCTTTCTTGGATAAAGTTAATGTTTTCAGATTCTCCCTTCCCATACCAATATAAAGATCCATGTCAAATTAATTCTAAAATGTGGATTTCTAGTCATTTAGCTCCCCTCCCTAGAAAAACTTTCAATTGACTCACTGTTTCCCATCTCATATTCATCTTTCAAGTATAAGAAAATCTTATCTTTTATCTTTTTAATCTTGTGGGCTTTTCTCTCCCATTAGACCCCTTTAGTTTCCAATATGCTCCAACCAGACGGATTGTTCTGTTTCTTAATAATCTAGAATCTTTGTTGCAACTGTTTCTATCCTTGTTTCCATGCTTGCTATTCTCTCTCTGGGTTCTCTCTGCCCATTTCCTACCCATTGGAAGCAGTCTGAGTCCACCTGGGAAATAGATATCACACATGGGTATAAGGAAAAATTTAATATAAAGAATTAATAACTATGATAGCCTGAACTAGATCCTATCTAGAAAGCTATAAAATAGAAATAGAATAAAATATCTCAGTTAGTATTACATTTATATAGTGGAATAATCACTACTGTAAAAATGTCAGTTATCCCCCAAATCTCCACTGACCCAGAGCAGGCAGTGAAGAGTAGATTAGGAAGTGAGCAGCAATAAATGGGTAATGAGCATGCTCAGCCTCACTTATACCCCAAGGCATCCCTCTGTGTTCTCCTCGGTACCCTTCATCATTGCAGTTATCATGCAGTGTTAGAATTGTGTCCATGCTATTTATTTCATGTAGATTGTGAACTCCCTGAAGGACTTTCTTCTCTATCTGTAGGGCCTAGCCCAGTACCTGGGACATAATTATTTATTAAAAATACAAGAGGTAGTTACTTTTAATAATTGCTTGCTGACTCTAAATTCTTACCTTATTCTCACTTTCGATTGCTTTTTGGCTTCTACCTGCACTATTCCACTGCTCCCCTTAGTGTGTCTGCTGAGGTCACTAAGTGACTTCTTGGTTGCCAAAGTCAGTATACATTTGTCAGTTCTATCTTCTTCCTTGAATTTGACATTACTTCCGATGCTGGCAGACATCCATCTTGAAACTTTTCTACCTTGGTTTCTGTGACCTGCTTTCTCCTGCTCCCCTGTTTCTCTCATTTCTTTACTTTTTGAGGGCTCCCCATTCTCTTAACTCTACATGGTGTTCAGTTGCCTCAGTTCTTTTCTTACTCTGCGTACTCCTTATGTTCTGACTTCCTTGAGTTCCTCTATTGCATGGGTCTTAATGCTTCCCAAATCTGTATCTCTTACCAGGCTTGCTTACTTGCCCTTCACACCTATGTGCTCTACTGCAGCTAAATAGCTCCCCCATGAGTGCCCTGAGGGTACCATGTCATGCAGTGTGGTGTGGTTTGTCCCCCTGGAATGCAGCTCTGTCACCTGTATCTCCTAGGCACTTCAGATTTGCCAAGGCTAAAATGCATCTTGTTCTTAATTTCCTGTCTCCAACTTATGCATGGTCTTTTCAGATTTCTCCCTTTTTGTCATTATGCTTCACTTACTTAACTCTAAATTGCCATTCTTTATTCCTACTCTTGACTGTTCCTTCCTATATTCAGTGTGTATATTTCTATCAGCCTCCATTCAAATACAGAAATATTTTCATGTCAGTTCTGTGTTAACAATTCTGTACTGGCTTCCTATTTAAGCTGTAGGATAAAATTTAGACCCTAAATGTAATTTGTGAGGCCCTTTATTATGTTCCCTTCCCTGCCTCTGTTGCTTCAGGTTTTACCTGTTCCAACCCTTTTTTTTTTCCCCCTTGGTGATGCTGGTGATAGAATCCAGGGTCTTGTGGATCTTGTGCTAGGCAAGTGCTCTACCATTGACCAATACCCTAAGCAAGCTGTCATGGATTCTTACTTATTTTAAACAGCATTTGTCTTAGTTCAGTGTGATTGTTTTTGTCTTTCTCTTTACTAGGGTAAAATTTCTTACAGGTAGAGATTTATATTTTCATCCTTTCTCCCTCAGTTTAGTAGAGTGCCTGTTACTCATTAAATATTTGAGAAAGTAATGAACCTCCCCTTTTTGTAGTATGAGTATATTTATTTGTGAGAAAAAAGTAGGAATGCTGTATGCCATACTTAGAGATGTTAAAAAATCTGAAATGACTATTGCTTATGTCCATTAAACTACTAGTTTTCTATAACTAAATATACAGTATAGTCATCAGATAACATTGCTATATAAATCATAGGATTTTGACATTTTTTGCAGATCAAGGATCTGGATTTTGTGTGACGGGTAAAATTGAAGCCGGTTATATTCAGACTGGTGATCGACTACTAGCAATGCCGCCTAATGAAACTTGTACTGCAAAAGGTACTCAGGTGCAGCATGCATTTGCTAGGCAAACCTTGAGACAGCAGATTTTTTTTTTTTTTTTGGTACCGGGCATCGAACTCTGGTCCTTGCGCTTGCGCAGCAGGCAGCAAAACCGCTGAGCTAAATCCCCGGCCCAAGCAGATTTTTTTTAAATGTAGTTTAGTTATAACTCCAAAGTTAATAACCTCTTACTGAAATTGTAACTGACTGTCAAAATGATACTAACTGTTGAAGATTAAAATGTGAAAACTTAATTTTTTTCTGCTGTGACTATATATAAATATATGTGTATTCTAACTGTGGTAGCATTCTGTTTTTGACACTGATTCAAGAAGCCTGGTTAGGATTGAACCAGATGTGTAGACAACTGACAGAGATACAATTAAAATCGTATCTGTAGAAGAAATTAAATCTAAACCAAAACTGACACTAGCCAGTGGCTAGTTTTGAAATGTGTATTTCAGAATAAATTGATAATTTTGATCATGTCTATACTATATAAACATTTTACATATAAAAAGACCTATGAAAGATACAAATGCAGGAAAATCTAATGTTAAAAGAGAAATAGAGCTAAACTGCCACAACCACTGCATTTGCACAAAGATCTGATATGGCTTTTAATGATTGTTGATAATTATTTGCCTTCTAATCATTTATCATGTTCATGTTATTCTTTTCTTAATTCAGTTTAAAAGTATATAGTTCTATACTTAATCTGACTTCCACATAAGCCTCTAGCTTCAGCATAAACCTGAAGATTATTTTATACCATAAAGTAACATGACTTATAACAGTTTTAAGTTGAACTGCAACTTTCTGAGAGTGTTAAAATTTCATTGCTTCTCTTCATTACTTTTAATTTATAGTTTATATACAGACTTGCAACTGACTAGTTTATAAATTTGAATGTATATTTAATTTGGTTACTTTTAAAGCAGATATCTTGGTTACTATAAGAAATTAATGAGTATGTTTAGCAATATGTTTAACATATTTTTAAAGACACGTAAGGTAATAAAACCAAGTGTTGTTCTCTTTTGCCTTTTTTCTTTTGCCAGCGAGGGGTCGTGAAATTTCTGTTTAGATAAAAGTAATATATACTTTCAAAAGTGTCATTTTCTATAGATCTGCCAGTACGGTGCTCTGCTTTGTTTTATTATTTTGTTTGTAAAAGTGGTCAGGAACTATAATACTTTCAAAATATTTATTTCTCTATATGTCAGTAAGTTTTTCTGAGAATAAGAACTTTAAAAAAAAAATCAACAGTGGCGACTTAAGACTATGATCCTAAAATGATCACAGAGTTTAGATAGATTCTCTTGTGACCTCTAAAATCTTTATTTGGTCTTCTCTAAAAGTCCCATATTCTTTACTTCTCTTTTCTCTGTCTGTTGCCCACAGAGAAACGCCAAGTGTAACTTTAATCAGTGGTTCTTAGAAGAGAAGCGGCAAGGAGAAGCACCTACTCCTGAAAGCTTCTCTACTAATGACTGTGGGAGGTTCTCAGACCTTAGTTTTGACCCCATTGCTCTCATTTGTTTGTTTGTTTGTTTGTTTTATGCCTTTCTTTTTGAATATTTGAAGTGCTACTGTGACTAACTGGTAGTATCTCAAGAAGGAGACTTGGCTGAATATGCTGCCAATAAGTAGAAATTCCAAATTGCTTTTTACTTTATTAACATATGAAGCAGAAATGTTAAAAAAGAATCTCTTTTTGTAATGTCTAGCCAATGAGAAAAGTACTTAGGAAGGCAAAAATGGGACAGTGTAACATGGTTGAGGAAGAGAAGAACCAGATAGTGTAATTAACTTTGGAAATTTTCATATTGTTAATTGAATTTGTAATATTCAAAATTTTAAGCCAAAGGCAATCTCTATTGTATATAAATAGCTGACTCTGATTTTCAGTCCTGTATCTCACAGCAAAACCAGACATTATTGTAAATGTTGCCTTTAAAAATTAGTTGATATTTGACAAACATTTCTGAATATAATAGTTGCTAACATTTTTGGAGTCAAGAATCCCTTAGATACTTGATTAAAGTTAGGCCCTCTGTTTTCAGGTTTATGCTGATCGGTGCATACATGAAATTTTGTGTAACTGTAGCTTGTCTCTGAACTCCTCACAAGCTAGAAATTCTCCCTTGGGAGTATACTACATGGGAAAAAAATATATCTTCATTAAGAAATGGGTGAATTTGCAAAGTCCTGAGTTTGATCCCTGATACCAAAAAAGAAATGGGTGAATTGTAATTTATTAAAAACTTCAGTCAAGAACTGTTCTGGTGTTTGACCTACATACTGTCTTCAACAAAAGGCTCAGGTTCCAATGGGAAGGAACTTAACCAATAAATTTAACCCATAAAATCAGAAAATATGGGATGACTTAAAAACCTTTGAATGAGATAACTGAGTATTGTTCTAGGGAACTGCTCTCTAAGACTACCTCCAGGACTGTCTTTAGGTAAATAGCGTGTATGTCTAGGTATATACCAAAACTTGAGTTTGTTTACCTATTGCAGTAATGAGGATTGAAGCCTGGCTGTGCATATGCTTAGGCAAGTACTTTACCACTGAGCCACATCCCCAGCCCCTGGGTTCATTTTAAAATTAAATTTTCATACCACTTTTCCTTATATAACCAGTTGTCAGTATGCAGATCTCTCTCAGAACAGGGTCTCCTTGAGCTAGGAATAGTTGAGAGGCCTGCTGAGAGAACCATTCGAAATGATAGCCGAGCACGGTTGGATTACTTAGAAAACATGGGCTGTTGTTTGGGTGGTTGTCCAATTAAAAGCAAAGCTAAAGAGAATAAAATACTACTGCACAACTTCCCCAACACTGTCTTTTGTACTGTCAGGAATAATTGAACTGTTTTACTATGCCTGCATCTTTGATATGGCAGAGGTGTTTGAATGAGGCTTGTTTCATGACTGTACCTTCATTGTGTAAATGACTTTAAAAATCTTGATTGAAATAAGCAGAAGTCAGCCTTTTATGGGCAAGTCCAAGTCACTTTAGTTTAGGGGGTGTTCTGAAAGAGTCAAGTCTAGAGGAAGTGTGTTTTCCTCAATGCTCGCAGTTAAACTTCTCACTCTCAATCCATTCATATTGAAAATGATGAGTAGTGACTGATGAAGCACAAACTAGTCAAACTCTCTTGGTTGTTATGGTTCGGTGTTGCGGTGTTTCACTGTATTCTTTGGTTCTTACTCATTTCCAGGAATCACCCTGCATGATGAACCTGTTGATTGGGCAGCAGCAGGCGATCATGTTAGTCTTACTTTGGTTGGGATAGATATCATCAAAATCAAGTGAGTAAGAAAATGAGTTTAGCAACCATCATTTTGGATAAAGGATATCAAAACACATAAATTTTGCTATCTACTAGCTCAGTTTTGAACCTTATTTGGCCAAAAATTGACACTAGTGACAGTATTAGCAAATGTTACTTAAGATTGAAATTAATACCTGTCAGCACAAACTTCTCATGTTCTTTGAATGAAAGGGGTAATGTAAAGCCGTGCTTTAACCTACAGGAGAGGAAAAGTTCCTAATTTACTTGTTTTAGTTTCTTTATAAATGATATTAGAGGTATTTTTATTGGACATAAATGTGTTTGTCTGCCAGTTGCCTTCCCTCATTTGTTGTTGTTGTTGTTACAGTGTTGGGTGTATATTTTGTGGCCCCAAAGAACCTATTAAAGCTTGCACTCGTTTCAGAGCCAGGATCCTCATCTTTAATATTGAAATTCCTATCACTAAAGGATTTCCTGTAAGTTTCAAAATGTTTTGTTGTTCTTATTTTTATAAATTCAAAGTAGTTTGTCCTTAAAAAGAAAAACTTTAGGGCCAGGGATTTAGCTCAGTGGCACCTCACCTGCCTCATGAACGCAAAGTCCTGAGTTCACTCCCCAGTACCAAAAAAACAAACAAACAAAAAAAAGAAAAATTTTATCAGATGTTTGTTTGTTTGATTGATCGATTGATTGATTGATTTTGGTACTGGGGATTGAACTTGGGTCCTTGCACTTTTATTTTTTAAATCAACATCTTACTGTTCTCATTTAGAAAAACAAAGTTAGAATTTAGAAATGATTTTGTGTTTTTTATTTTGACCACTGAGCCTGAGGACTTTTTTCAAAGAGCCATGAAGATATTTTGTATTTAACAAGATACAAACTGATAATAATAAAATTTGTAGGGGAAATGGTAGATAAGTTTTCATTATGTAGTAGAGTTTACCTAATAGTTTTAGATTGGGCCTTTCTGGATTTTTGTTTTGTTTAATTTACTTATTTGTAGTGTTTCTGCTGATAGGCTAAGCACACTGCCACTCAGCTACATCCCCAGCCTTTTTTTCTGGTAATAAAAGTAATAGATTGTTTCAGTAAATTTTGGAAATCACCATAATATATAATTGCATAATCTATAGAGATCTCTTTACATTTCAATGTATTTTTATGTGTATATATTATCCACCCAGTATGTATATGTACTGATACTTATGGGTACATCCTGGCATCTGTTGACATATGGTAAATTTCATTTGTGCTGAAGCAACATATTCAGACCCTTCATGCTGTGAAATTGGTTTGCAGGTCATCAATGATCAGCATCATTTGAATATACACATTTTATGGGAGGAAGAAGATTTTAATAACATAATGTTACTTATCCAGGAAATATTACTTGTGAATAGTCTGAATTTCTCATTTATGTCTAATTTTTTTCACAGGTTTAGGGCCATACTCTAGAGTTTATAGTACCTTCTTTTGTCACTTAACAGACAAGCATTTTCTCTTTAGCCTTTCTTTTTTTTAAATCATGTCATGTGGTAAAGATTCTGGGTCACCATTTTCACCATTTGATGATGGATCTTTCAGAGAATATGAAGATAGTACTAGTAATTGACCTTTCAACTTTTTGAAGTTAGTGATAATGTTTAAGAGATTGAGAACAAATTTATTTAGCTCATATAAATTTGTCTTATAATTATGCATCAACATTTGACATAATCATTTACTTCGCTTATAATTCTTTATTTTTATGTAAACTTGATCATATAAAAATTGTATTCATAAGACACTATGAAGTACTTTAATAATTACATCACATTTATTCTGTACACTGAAAAAAGGAATAAAAGTATCTCATCAAAAAGTTGGTTGCAGTGGAAAATATTCAACTTTTAACTATTCACAATTCACATAGTGATGAGCAAATAACTACCACTTATTTCTTTTGAAGAGATGGAACTCATTTATAGAAAGCAGTGTGTCCTGTGGGGAGAAGATGGTGGAGGTGGATTCTGTATGTTTTTACTCATTCAATAATAATATTTGGCAATGGAGAGGTGGAGAGGTCAAGAGATCAATAGTAACTTTGAATAGTAATAATGCCTTCCTCTCTAGCCTCAAAAATATGCATGAATTGGAAATATTTGACATTCCATTACAAGATTCTGCCTGTGCATATTAATTCACAAATACTAGGAAAAAATTTGATTATTAAAAAATGGTTATTTTTGTCAATTAACTCACTATGGGAGTAAAGCTCCAAAAAATATTTTTTTAAACAGGAATTTTTTTTTAGAAATTAAAATTTCACTATTTAGAGACTAATTCCTCAGTACTACATAAATATATTTAAATTTCTCTTCATTACACACTCTATATACAGTATTTTAAAATAAATCATAGAATGGATTAGGTTGTAAGTGAATTCATGTTTGATTTTGTTTTATAGTGGCAAATTATACATAACAAAATTTACCAATTTTATAATTTTATAATTAAGCAAATTTCACAATGTCTGTCATGTCTGGAATGATGCAATATTTATGCTTTTGTGTTTAGGTTATTTCACTTGTCACAGTGTTTCCAAGGATCACCTATGTTGTACCATATATTAGATTCTAGCCCTCTTTAAGGTTGAATAACATTCCATTATGTATATATCACATTTGGCTTACACAGTCTTTGTTGATCAACATTTAGTTGTTTGTCTTTTTGCTATTATGAATGATGATGCTGAGTCCCTGCTTTCAGTTCTTTTGACATATACCTAGGAGTGAAATTGCCAGATTATATGGTAATTCTATGTTTAACTTCTTGATGAACCCTAAATTGTTTTCATGGGGTCTATACCATTTACATTCCTACCAGCAGTGTACCAAGAATTCTCTTTTCTTCATTTACAAGGTTCTTGTCAATTTCATTTTTCTGAGGCAATGAGTTAATTTTGTTTTTTAATTGCTCAACTAATGGGTATAAAATGGTATCTCATAGTGATTTTTATTTGTATTTCTGTAATGATTAGTGGTGTTGACAATCTTTTCATGTACTTATTCAGTCATTTGTGTACCTTTGGGGCAATGGCTATTGAAGTCCTATGCCCATTTTTTAATTAGATTATTATTATTTTTTTGTATTAAATTCTTTTATTGGTACATTGTAGGTATACAACACAATTACATTTCTCATTGGGAATTGTACCTTTACATAATGCATCTTGGTTCTTATTTTTTCCCCATTCCTAGCTCTCCCTTCCCGCCCTCCATCCTTCCCTATTTACAAAGACTTTATTTCCATTTTTTCCATTTCTCATCATTTTCCTTTCCCTTCTTTCCTTTAATTAGATTATTTTGTTGTTGAGTTATAGGAATTCTTTATTTGTGTTGCATATTTGTTCTGCATATTAATTCTTTATCAGCTGTGAGTTTCTTTTATTCTATGGGTTCCCTTTTCACTGTCTTTATGGTGTTCTTTGATGGACTAAGAGTTGTAATTTTGAAGAAGTCCAGTTTACTTTTTTTTCTTTTGTTGCCTATGCCTTTGATGTCATCATGCCCGGGAAACAGTTGCCAAATCCAGCATCAGGAAACTTTTGCCCTATGTTTCATAGTTTTACTTCATATGTTTAGGTCATTGATCCATTTTGAGCTAATTTTTATATATGGTAGTAGGTAAAGCTTTATCTTCATTCTTTTGCATGAGGATATCCAGTTTTCTTAGCCAGCATTTGTTGAAAAGACTGTTTGTTGAAAAGACTGTTCTTTGCCTAATGAATGATCTTGGAACCCTTGTTGAAAGTCATGTGACCATATATGTGTTGATATTTTTAAAATATAGGTTACCTAGAAGTTTAAGGAAAATAGTAACTTCTTTTGCAGCTAACATTATGTCCCCATTACAACTTATAAAATACTAGATATTTGATTCTCATGACTTCACATGGAGCAAAATTCCAATCCTGAAACCCTTCAGACTAGTGTATTTCAGAACTCAGAAATGAGGATTTTGGTAACAAAAAACTCTGCATGTATTATTCTAAAACTCCTAACAGGAAGGGAGGCAACATCAACAACTGTGATGAAGCATGTTTCTGCACCAAAACGTATTACTGTTAACACTATGTGAGATACACAGGACAGTGAATTGGCTCACTTCAAGTCCAGTTTTGTTATCTTAATAGATTTATAACAGGCTTTGGGGAAAAAAGTTTAGGTTTGCAATCTTTTGGGATTTGGGAATTACAAGTAAGAGAGTGTGGTCCCGTCTTAGTATTGCCTCTGTTAACAGATAAGGAATGGAGACTCTGAGAGGTTGTGACTATATGAATGTTAAGTGGTTGGGCCAGGATCCATTTTTTCATCACTTTCACTGAAAAACCAAATATTTCAATTGTTGATGAATATGATGTTATCCCCTTCTCTTATGTTGAGACAATTCTCAGTAGTTGAACATCTACAATACCAGGTGCTGTGAGGCATCCTATTTTTCATCACAGCACTGTCAAAGCCTTCCTGTTTTACAACTGAGAAAACTGAGTTACAGACTGAGAGTTGGGATTCAGTCCCAGGTTATTTTCCTTCTACTCCTTACATAAAAATAATAGTACAGTACAATAATAGTACATTGTTATAAATGAGTCAGTCTCTTAATCTTTGCAGTCACTTAGATAAGATATTATCCTCCACTTTTGCAGAAGAAAAAGCTGACAGGAAGCTTGTGCAGTTTACTAAAGTTTATGCTGTACTGTAAGGGTAGAAATTTGAGCTACCTCTCACAAGTGTTTTCCCTTAGTTAAGTACCACCTGATTAGAATGGTAGGACTTAGGTACCTGGAGATGGTGACCAACTCCAACAGTACTGCCAAACTGGGTATAATTACATGTAAATGTCAGTAGAAGAGGCCAGATCTGCTGTGGAAACAGTTTTCAGTGTTAAAAAGTTTTTGTTTTAGGTGCTGTTACACTACCAAACCGTCAGTGAACCCGCTGTCATTAAACGATTGATTAGTGTCTTGAACAAAAGCACTGGCGAAGTCACCAAGAAAAAACCCAAGTAAGTATTTGAATGCAGAAATCATAAACACTAACAATTTAAGAAAATTCTTTACAGGTTAACTCATTTGTATAGTATTCCAGAAATAATGTTTTGTTTTGTTTTTTTTGGTACCTGGGATTGAACTCAGGACCTTGAACTTTCAAGGCAGGTGCCAGAACCACTGAACTAAATCCTCGGCCCCTCAGAAATAATGTTTTTAATGACTAGATTAATACAAACTAAGAACACATGTCTAAGCTCCTGTTTAGGTATGAATGTTTCATACAATTACTATTATGTATAGTGGTAAGGGTTGTGAATTATGTGTATATATGTATCAGGCTCTAGATCCTGATGATGTATAGGTAAGGGCATTCAAAAAAAGTCCTACTCTTTCAAAGATGAATTCAGAGATGTCTAGCCACTGCTTTCAAATTTTAGCTTTGTACTTTCCTTCACTGTCATCTACTTAATGAGCTCATTCCCTATGCTAAGAAGGTCATTCCCACACTTGGGAGTACTTGGTTTTTTTCCCGCCACTTGGAAAGTATTTTCTGCTCAGAAGTCCATGTGGAGCCTTAGGATGAGGTGATCGCCACTGTTCTGGCTCTTGATACCACTTAATATCCAGGCCTAGTTGTGGACAGTTTCCATTTGGTGGAGATTAGGTTGGCAATTTTCAGAGAAAGTACTTTCTGCAAAACTAAGTACTGTATTTTCTTTTATCTTTTTTTTTTTTTTTGGTACCAGGGATTGAACTCGGGTCCTTGCGCTTGCGCAGCAGATGGCGAAATCACTGAGCTAAATCCCCGGCCCCTAAGTACTGTAAATAAAAACAAAAATTCAAAATGCTAGAGATGAATGTAACAAAATACACATAACTTATTCTAGTTCAACTAAAGGGTAGCAATCACAGTTTGGCTTGACTGCTTCAGCTTCGGGGTTTTCCTGAAGTTTAGCCTGTGGGGAATCCCACCCAAAATCCCCTTTTTTGTCCTTGGGAGTTCCTCACCTTTTGCACCTGCATTAAGAGTCCCACAGTGGTTAATGGGTTAATGCGCTGGCTACAAGGGGAAGAGAACCTGCTCTAAACTCAGGCCTTCTTCTCAGCAAGGAGGAAGGGTTGCTGACCTCTCCCTTGAAGGTGTCTCATCTGAATACGAAGGGGACTTTAGCTCCTAGTGTGAATGTTTGACATAATGTTTTGAAAAATGTAATACTCTATAAGAACTTTTTTTTTTCCTGGAGCTGGGGATCAAACTCAGCTTATTGCACAGTCTAAGCAAGAGCTGTACCACTAAGCTGCACCCCCAGCCTAAGACTACCATTCCTTGAGGACCTCATTATTGTGAGGTGCACCCCGAATGCTTTTATGTGACTTATATTCTCAGCAGTCATAGGAAGCAGCTAGCAAAGTGACACAAAGCTCACAAGTGGCAGAGGCTGGCTTCTAACCCATTTAGTTGGTTACCTAAATTATATTTCTTTGTGCAGAGCCAGGGTGCTTGACCCAGACAGTTGATTTGAAAGATTTTCAATCTGAAATTGGTCCATGAGTTTTCTTTCAGTTTCTCCTGAATTTTCTGTGTCCTGAGTTTTTTTCTCCCTTTTCTGGTTACAGAATCCTAGCTCAGTGGTGCTAGGATTTAATGTATTCCTATGTTGGTTTTCCCTATCATCTATTTAAAACTTTGTCTTCTCTTATTTTGCACTCTTTTTTTCTTTTTTTTTGGTACTGGGGATCGAACTCGGGTCCTTGCGCTTGCACAGCAGACAGCGAAACCACTGAGCTAAATCCCCGGCCCTTATTTTATACTCTTTACCACCTTGCCATTCCCCTTCATTCTAGTTCAGTCACATCATAGACTCAATCAGTTTATACAGAGTGGAATTTAACTGTATAGAACACTAATTAAGGATAAGTCATGAATATATCTTTTTTTTTTACATGAATATATCTTGATTCTCTCCTCCAGTTGGAATTGGACTTTGGGCTGAATGAAATCATCCAAAGCCAATATTTAGATTTTTTGAAATGAACTTGTTTGGCTTAGCCTATTTATTCCTGAACTAATCTTTTAGGAGAATTTATGATTTCTGTCTCTTTCTAGAGTACATCAAAATTAAATTAGAGGACGTTTCAAAATATCTCCCTTTGGGTTCTACCTCTTTCAGTAAGTTTGGATGGGGTCCATGCACAAAGATTTTGTTTACTTACTTATGTGAAACCATTTCTAATGTAGCTCAGGTCCTGTCCTTCTCATTTCCCACAAATATCATAATGTGGTAAAGCTCTTTATGGAATTTTTTGTCCCAAATAACAATTCAGGTCCTTGCTAAGAAACCATTATTCTTATGTGGAAAAAGAGGGTAAGTGGTAGGAACAGACTGACTTAGAGTAATCTTAGCACCAGGAAATTGTCCTCTTTAAAGATAACAGGAGTACAGCTCAGTGGTAGAACATGTGCTTAGTATTGCATGAGCAAGGACCTGGGTTTGATCTTCAGCACCAAAGAATAAAACAATAGAGATAATTTCTTTATATACAGTCAACAAATTATATTCTACTTAGAAAGATATAGGCATTAGATTCCTCTGAAAATACAAATACTTCTCTATAGAAGTAAGCCTTAATATCATTTTTATTAGATAATTAAACATCTTAATTTCTGCAGGAAATCAAAGGAAAGAATTAATCAAGAAGGACCTTGAGCATTTGAGGTCATTCATAGTGGTCCTGTGGGGATAGAGTTGTATTTGAAGATTGGTTAAAAAATACATATGAAATACCTAATGTTTCTTAAATCCAGAATTACTCCTCTCATTTTTTTAACTAACCTAGAAAAACCCAAAAGGATATTTTCATTTAAAAAAATACACAAAAGTTTTTCTTTTGTTTTGAAAGACAGTGAATTTGAAATACACATTTTCCAGGTTGTTGTTACTCCTTTACTCACCTTTAATGTATATCCATTTGTTCTTTTTTTCTTCCTCTCTTAATAGGTTGTTAACGAAAGGCCAGAATGCATTGGTAGAGCTACAGACACAAAGACCAGTGGCTCTTGAGCTCTACAAAGACTTTAAAGAGCTGGGAAGGTTTATGCTGCGTTACAGTGGTTCCACAATAGCTGCTGGTGTTGTCATGGAGGTATTTTATAGTGACTGATTGTGTGTCCATGGCTGTGGGGTTGTTTTGTTTTACCTTTTAAGGATGATTACTGAGATTTTGTGGCTTAAGGAAAACCCAAGTAAGGTATTGGGAAAAGAAATTTAAACTTATATCAAAAATTAAAAGAATGATGGGAAGAAAATGTTTGGTCATAAACCTTACACTGAATCTTTCAAACTATTCTTTACTGATGATATTGCTCAAAATTTAAAAAAGGCTGTTGTAAAATAGGTCCATCAGAATGCAATCCAAATTGTGAGTATCTAGATGATTGGGAATAATGATTTTGTTTAATAGAGAGCCCTCATTAAAGTTTTTTTTCTTTAAGTAGCTCTTAGTGCTTTTGAAATGATTCATTCAAAAAGTTCAGTTACTATATTAGTGATATTTCTGAAACATTCCTATTACATAATGCATAGCATAATTGAATTTTGGAGGAAAGAGAAATGAACCAAGAAATATCAGTAAATTGAATATTCATTCACATTATCATAATATGAATTTTATGAATATTGTATTTTAAGGAGACTTCATATGATTACTTTCTGCATAAAACTGTTGAGTTCATTTATTAGTCTTTTTTTTTTTTCTTTTTTTTGGTACCAAGTATCGAACTCGGGTCCTTGTGCTTGCGCAGCAGGCAGCGGAGTTCATTTAATTGGATATATACTTTGAATACAGAGCTTTGAGTTGTATAAAAATTTACACATGAAGCATGAAAAATCTTATTTTTAAGCTTTTAAAGTACAAAGAAACTTTATGCACATCATTTGTATAAAGTATTTGTGGAGGGCAGTATAGGGTAGAGGTGAACAAGTTCCAGAGTTAAAATGCCCATTTGTGTTCTTGCTCCACTGACTTCTGTTAGCACAAATATGTTTCTCCTTTAATTTATTTATCTATAAAAATGGGGCAGGGCCAGGGATTTAGCTCAGTGGTTCTGGCGTCTGTCTCACAAGCGCAAGGTCCCGAGTTCAATTCCCCGGTACCAAAAATAAAAATAAAAATGGGGCAGTGGAATCTGCCTCTAGAGTTGTGAAATGGAATGATCCATGCAAAGCACAGATCATTGGGATGGTAATTGTCTCTACAGTCAATAAAGATGAGCTTTATCATTGTCTTCAACATCATGTTTAGTCTCTCAAGACATTCTTTATGAAAGAGCATTCTAAAAAGAAGGTAGAATTTCTTGTAGAAAATAAGGGAAGGAGTATAGTAAATCTTAGAAATAGCATGACTAGGGAAGGAGGAAAATATAGGAAGGAGAATAAAGTTTACTCTTGAGACAACAAATCACTGTTATTTTCTTTTTGTTACTATTCTTATAATGCAATTGATTAAATTGTAGCAGATATTTTTCCCTTACAGATAAAAAGAATGATTGATTGAATTATAGCAACTGTCTTTTTTTTTTTTATTATTTACAGATAAAAGAATGATGGATCAGAATTTTACCATGCTTCCAAATGAAATAACTCACCACTGATTTTAAAGAATACAGTTATGCAGTTCAAGAAATGATGTACAATTGATATTTTTTTAAATGAGAGAGAATATTTAAAGCTATAAATAGCCGCAAGGAAGTATTAATAATAATTTCTGCAAAATTTCAAGTTTCCAACAGTCAAAGAAAGGCTAATATTGCACTTTCATTTAAAAAACTCCTTTCCCTTTGAAATGGTAGTACATTTGGTAGTAAATAAATGGATTTATTTACTTTGCTGAAATTTATGGCAAGTATCAGAAATAGTATTAGAAGATACTGACATCATCATGAAATAGACTGTACCTCCACCCAAACCAAAAATGTTTACAGGTTTTTCTTTTCATTCAAATGTACTGTACATTTTAAGGAAAATAACTAAATTGGGCTTTTGAGATAGTTCATATTAGACCTGGGAACTTCTTAAAGTTAACCCTAAGCAAGATTTGCTGAAGGTTATAATAAAGCTATTTTATATTGAGCATAAAAATGCCCTTCCAACAAGTCAACTTCTGAAAGCAAAATTTGGAATTAATGGAAGCTGTTCTGTTGATAACTAAGATACTATTTAAGTTGTAAAGCCAGCTAATAAAATGTCTTAGTTTGAGCATAATGCAACATGTGTTTGGTTCTTTAGACCTTCATGAGTTTCTCTTCTACTGTCACAAAATATGACTTGGGTTTTTTTTTTTTCCACGTAAGAGCTTTCTGGCTCTTTCGCATGAATTCTCGCTTTTTATCCTAACAACAAATCAAATTTAGTCTTACCCATCTCCAACAATACCTTGGTTTCCCCATTATCACTTTTAGGATTATATTTATAATGACTATATCTGTGTCTTGCATACTTTGTAGATTATGAGTCACCTATGACTAAAAGTCACATTTTTCTTTAAAGTTTCAACAACAAACCCCAAGGTTTACTTCTTTAACCAGTGTTTGTTGGGCTGCCGCCTGGGTCCAAGAAGCTTTACAGCAGATTTTGTCCTTATCTGAGCCTGAGACTCTGATCTGATAGACTATTTATGATCAATTTTTTAAAATTAGAAAATGATGTGATTTTGTATATTGATAGCTGACTGTATTCAGCAGCATTTCTTTTTCTTTTTCTTTTGGTACCAGAAATTGAACTCAGGACCTTGCACTGGTGAGGTAGGCACAGTGCCACTGAGCTAAATCCCCAGCCCAGCATTTCTTTTTCTTAATTGAAGAGTAACAGCCTTACAAGCAAGTGCACAGGTCATGAACTTGCTCCTTGGTGAATGGTCACCAAGTGAACACATCCTTCCATTTCTTTACAAAAAGTACAGTATTGAGGTAGTGGACTTACTGAGGCAAGAAAGTATTTTATTTGTATATTATGTTAATTAGGAATTTAATAGATACTTAAACAGAAACCTAACTTAAATTGGCTTAAGCAACAAAGAAAAAGTTTTTGATTGACATAACTGAAAACATTAGAGGACTCCCTACGTTTGAACCTTCTAGATTGAACAGCTCACACACAGGATGTCTGCAGGGTCTCATCTGCACTCTTTCTGCCCTGGTGTTTGTTTTACCCTCAGACCTGTTGAATCCCCCTGCAATGCCAGATTCTAGACAAGACATAGTCATTCCACATGTTGTCCTAGGCCCTCCTTATGGGACAAACAGGCCAAAAGAGCGTGCTTTTTCTAGAAGTCCTAGAATGATCTCCTCATTGACTTAGGATTAGGTTTTCTTTTTCCCTGGGGCATCCTTATGGTAGAGTGTGAAGTGAATATAACCCAAAGCACAGTTTGGGGACGGGTTTGAGCTTAGGAGTGGTTGAAATTCAGGGTGTTATTAGAAGGGGAAATGGATTGGGGGTAGCAAGAACAAGACATATCCATTGTATTACATTCTTAAGAATTTTAAGTATTTAGCATAAATAACTACTAGTAGCAATTCATTTCTTCCTTCTTGAGTTGTAATAAATACAATCTTTTTTGTTTACAGTTGATGTTGAAGGGAATGATTTTATTAAAAGGATCCTCTGTTGGGAACAGTGTTAATAGTGAAGGTTGGAGTTAAGAGACAAGTATAGCAGTCATGCCCAAGATTGACTGACTTGATTTCCTTCTCCTGTCCAGGCACAGGAGAAAGCACTTAGGGCTCCAATCTCAGGACTGACAGTCCAGCCAAGGAGCACTTAGTACCATAAACTGTGAAGAAGAGTTAACAGTATATGAAAGCCTCTAGGAGCAGTGTGCCCTAAAGATAGTGCAGGAGGGATTAATGCTGCTGTATACTTACATAAGAAAATTTCCTACATCAATTAATCTTATAAATGACAGTCCTTCCTCTGCTGATTTAGAAATATAATGGGGTGAAAGACGGAGGCAGATTTTGCATTGGTGGAATAGTCCAGTAGGGCAACTTTTAGCCTTCAGAGTGGCAACATTTAAAATCCCACCAACAGTAAAAAATATTCTTTAGAACCCTTCCACCTCCAGTAAGAAGAGCCACACCAAGGAAAGCATACCAGTGGGACCAAAGCCAGCCTGAGCAACAGAGCCGAACCCTGGCAGGATGAATGAGCCATGAGGCAAGACAGGAGCTCAACTTCAGAGGGGTTTTGCTTGTCCTCTTGTCTAATGAACCACAGCACCAAGTTGGAGTCTTTCTTGAACTGGGGTGACCTGTCAAGTCTGGAGGACTCAGATGTACTTGCATCCAGAAAGGGAATGAACAGTTAGCTGGCTGCCTGGGATTCTACTAGCACTCAAGTGGGCTCTGAAGGTGATTGAGAGTGATTTGTACATCTTGGAAATGGATTGATTTATTTAGTTCATTATTTAAAGGTGAATAAATACGGTAACAGGCCTGTGGAAAAATCTGCACTACCTAAACAGTATTTCTGGGCACATGGATGCAAAACTGGTGTCTTAAGATGTAGGAGAATGATGCTTTGTTGAGGAAAGAATTGGGAGAAATTAGAAGAGACTACGTGGGGACCTACATGCTAGCTTCAAATACTCACTAAAGGCTGTAAAGAATATAATTCCAGAAAGTTGGACAAATTGAGAAGCTGACCTTGGAAACCACTCCTAGAATGCAGATAGATGAAAATGAACAGGAAGACCCCAAAATTGACCAGGAAGAAAGCATACCATATTTTATATCAAAGCGACGAAGGGATTACAAGTGCATTTCTGTTAGAACTTTATATTTTTAAAATTTTTCATTTTTTTTTGCCCTATGGAAACTTTTGTGAGATTAAAACATTTTGTAACTATAAAAAAGCTCCCCTGAAAATCCATCCTTAGAGAAATAAATGAATAGACAACCTTAGGCTTTTCAATTTTGAACTGTAGGTTAAAGGGATGAAGACCCACAAATTCAGTACTCCGCTACAGTAGGTTTATAGGTGAGGATAAAGTCTGGGGTATCCTGGCAGAGGGTGATAGGATTGAAAAATACTTCAACCATAAAGAGATAATTCAAGATTTGGGAGATGATGGTAGAGAATTCTGCAGCAGATTCCATCACTTGTTGCCGTCAAAGACCACTAGGACACAAGTATAGTCAAAATGAATTTTAATGATATTTGCTACGCAAGAATGTGAGCCATCAGGAACTGTGGGTGCTTCCCGTAAAAGTTGCAAGAAGGGGCTTCTTATAGAATTTGAGCACATGCAGGCAATTTGGGGTAGGGGCCACGTGAGTGAGGGTTTCTTCTGGCTTGAGTACTATCAGAAAGTGGAGGTAATTTTGCTATCAGATGCCTTAGTTTTAATGTGGGAAGTTGAAGGAATGGAAAGGAGCAGCAGTTACTCATGTGAACCACAAGAGGGAGTGTGGAGTTAAACTTTTATGGTTTGTACAGTCCTTTTTTTTTTTTTTTTTTTTTGGTTTGCTTTGGCATGAATACAATTACTCATTTTTTCAGTATCCCTGGATGACCTTATTGATGTCAGAGATTTGGGAATTGCTAATGTTCAACAGGAGAACGCCATAGTCTAGCTGTGAGTGCCAAGCTAACATTTAGTTTCCAGAAAAGCTACATATTCCTCTCACATGGAAACCATTTAAATATGTAGAAGTAAAGTGATAGTGTAAGTGTAGTTATAAAATTCAGTGTAAAATGAAATAAGTGAATTAAATTATAACTTAAATGTGAAGACATGAAATGTGGGGGAAAAAAGCATTTAGTTGAAGTCCATAAAGTCGTTATTTTGTTTGTTCCGATAATCACATAAAATAAAGTTGAAAGATATTTAGGGTAATCACGAATGGAATTAATGAAACTTCATATTCATGCAGAAGGCAAAAGCAAAGAAATATAGCCTGTAGAGCAAAAGATAGAAAATAAAACTAAGCAAGACAAAGGCAACAATTGTAACAATAAAACTAGACTTTTCTCCTAAAATGGTAGACTAAAACTACAAAGCTAATAATAATGCAACTTCCAAAAAATATGCCTAAAATGAAATGGCAAATGGGATGGGACAAAGGCACAGGTATATTAGGGAAACAAAAATAACTGATTGGTTGTATCTTCCACATGTTAGGCAATCTTCATCATATGATAGTACATTTAATGTATATTTCTAAAATTATATGAGGCAGGCATTATTTACCTGTCATAGCGGAGAAAAATGAAGTCTAGAGGGATTAATAAAAGTAAGTAAGTTACAAATGGTTACATGGTTTGAATTTGATTATAAATCTGAGGGATGTTCATTATACTACACTGCCTCTCCAGAAGTCAGGATATCAAATCAAGCAGGCAAGCAAACAAAACACATTAAGATCAAGAACATCTCATATTGTTGAGGAAATATGCATGATGAGTACAAAAAAAAATACCAAACAGCATCAAAATGCCTAATGAAAATATATTAGAAATTAAAGTACCTAATTATAATTATTTGGAGATTTTCATAATATTGCCTTACAGATCAAGTAAAGTTCTTAGAGGACTTAAATACCAAAGCAGAAAGAATGAACATAAATGCCAAGAGAATATACTCTTATGGGAGCAACAGTGGTGTAATCGGTTAGTGCGTGGAACTTATACAGAATATACTATTATGAGTTGTTTTCTTTAAGAATTTAAGTGAAGAACTAAATGTCAGAAAATCAACCCAATGGATCAGCCCAGAGATATCAGAGTTCTCTTTCAGCTTTAGAGTGGCTTAAACAGATTTAGCTCCCCTCCTTCAACTATAGATACTGAAATTATTGGTTACAGAATATAAAATAGCTGGATGAAATGTCTAAATTTTTAATATTTACTTCAGTGGAAATGTGAGTAAACAAGACAGCTTCCTTAAATGACCAGACATATTTGAGCTAAATATGTTGAAACGGAAAACTGGTAGACTAAACAGATTAGGTGCAGCTAAAAAAAATAGTGACTTGGAACATAGATCAGAAAATGTAAATGGAATATGACAGAGATAAGGATGTGAAAAAAAATTCATGTTGATTAAAGAATACAATGGTAAGACATATATTATACAAAATTAAAGTTGTAGAAAGTGGAAATACAAAGAATAGATATACAAGAAATTTCAGTCATAACTAAAAATTTCCCAGAACTAATGAAAGACAAGAAACTAACAAAAAGACATATGAACAAATGAAAGTCCACAAAGAGAAGAAAGCCACATCTAAATACACTGTAGTGAAATTGCAGAATACCAAAGACAAGGATCTTAAACTGAAAGAAAAGTCAAATCTACAAAGGAACAGGAATTAACAACCAAAATGGAAAACAAATAGCAGAATACCTTCAAAGGGTTAAAGAAAGTCTGTGCTAACCGATAAGAGGGTTTGCTTGCCCTTGGAATCTGGAAAAATGTGCACAGTAGCAACTGCCACCCATCTGAAGCTCTTGTTTCTCAGGGTTTTTTTTCTCAATGCTATAACAAAATACATCAAGGTAGGTAGCTTATAATAAGAGAAACTTCTTTCTTAGCATTCAGCGGGCTGGGAAGTCCAAGGAGAGTGCTGCCACATTCAGTGTGTGGTGAGGTTTCTCTGCTTCAAAGTCTGCGCACAGCACCTTCTTCACATGTCAGAGTAGCACTTGCTTCTTCCAGCTCTTTTATGAGGCCATGAATCCCACCTATGAGGACAGAACTGTTATTGCATAATTAGCACCGAAAGGCCCACTCCTTAATACTGTTACATTGTGGGTTAAGTTTCAACATGGATTTTGAAGGGACACAAACATTCAAACCACTGCACTCTGTCTAGACAAGAAAAGCTCTTCTGGGCTGGACACGCCCTGCCCAATGAGGAATAGATACATGATGCTGAGACAGACTCAGTGCTGAGGTTTGATTTGTCTAATGTCTCTTTGCATTCCTTGTTTGCACTTCAGCTTCCTAATTATGTCTGAGCTTCCTCAGTCACTCTGCTTAAAGTGAGAATAAATGCCTGATATATGAACTTTGGATAGTTTGCAAGTTTGGTTCTTTGACAATTCAAATAGTTTGTTTCTGAGAAAGGAACATGTGAGGAATGGTTCAAGAATCTAGGTTTCCCGATGGGCACTTCTTAATATAAATACATTTGAAATTTGGTGTTAAATATTAATCTTTTTTAAACAAATTTTATTTTATCCCATCCCCTTCAAGCCCACTCCCCTCCTTATGTACAAAAAGTTTTGTTTCCATTTTTTACCTCCTGTTTTCACTTTTTTTTTCTCATCCCTTACATCCTTTCTACCTCCCTCCTCCCTTGTTTCTCTGGTGTGAGAAACTAAGTGTAGAAATAAAGACTGAGATGTATAATGGATGTTGGGAAGTGGGAAGAAAATGTTCAAATGGGAAGGGGAACAAGGGAGGAGGGAGGTAGAAAGGAGTATTTAAATGTGTGTCCGATTTATTTCACTTAAGAGTATGGTCTCAAGGTCCACCCATTTAGCTATAAATGTCTGAAGCTCATCCTTCTTTATGGCAGAGTAGTAGTACTCCATGGTATAAAAAGCCACATCTTCTTTATCCACTTGTCAGTTAATGGGCATTTGGGCTGTTTCCAAGATTTAGCTATTACAAACTGTGCTGCTATAAACATGGATGTGCATATGTCATTGTGGTAGGATGGTTTTAATTTTTTCAGAAAGATACCACGAAGAGGTATAGCTAGGTCAAATGGATCCTCTAGTTTTAGTGTTTTGAGAAATCTTCACACTGATTTTCACAGTGGTTGCACCAGTCTACACTCCCATCGGCAGTGGAAAAGGGCCCCTTTTCCCCACATCCCCTCCAGCATTTGTTATTGGTCGATTTCTGGGTAGCAGCCATTCTTTCTAGAGTGAGATGGAATCTCAGTGTTGTTTTAATTTGCATCTTTTGAGTGACCAGTGATGTTGAACATTTTTTCATACATTTATTTGTTGTTTTTAACTCTTTACCTGAAAAGTGTCTTTGTATTTGCATTGGGTCTTTAAATTTGGGAGGTCTGATATTTTTGAGTTCTTTATATATTCTAGATAATAGTCCTTTATCTGAATAGCTAGTAAAAAATTTTTGCCCACATTGTGGGTTGTCTCTTCACTCTGTTGGTGGTTTTCTTGCTGTGCAAAAGCTTTTTAATAAGATGAAGTCTCAGTTGTTAATTCTTTGTAGTATTTCTCCTGAGATCTGGGTTTTGTTCATGAAGTCTTTGCCTACTTCTATATCCTCAAGTGTTCTACCTATTCTCTCTTCCAGCAGATTTAGTGTTTCTGTTTTAATACTTAGATCTTTGATCCATTTAAATTTTAGGTTAGTGCATGGTGAAAATTATGGGGCTAGTTTCAATCTTTGGAATGTGGAAAGCCAGTTTTTCCAGCACCATTTATTAAAGAGGCTATCTTTCTTCCAGTAAAGGTGTTTGGCTCCTTTGTCAAAGATAAGGTGGTTGAGTACATCTGGAGTTGTTTCTGCATCCTTCAGTCTGTTCCATTGATCCTCAGGTCTGTTCTTTTGCCAGTACCATGCTGTTTTTATCATGTAGCTTTGTAGTATAATTTTATTTATTTATTTATTTATTTATTTATTTATTTATTTATTTATTTTTTGGTACTGGGGATCGAACTCAGG
>NW_004624886.1:2700577-2739090 GCF_000247695.1 Heterocephalus glaber
TTTCTCTAACTGCTTGTAGAATTTTGTTCTTCTGTTGGGTTTCTGGAATCTTAACTATTATATGCCTATGTGTAGATTTTTTGGTCACAGCTAGTTGTACTCCCCACTCTTAAGTGTGTGCTGAGCATGGTGACTTCTTTCCCAAGAATGCAGTGCAGAAAGTTGTTGGAAAAGGATAACTTTATAGTGGAGAAACTGTGAAGTATTACCTTACCAGATGCTGAAGATTAACTGTCATGTTGGTCGTAGGAACCATATATGTAAGGATAGTGTGAAAATGACACTTTCCCTCTGTGGTCTTCCATTCAGCAACTCAACACCAGTCTAACCATGAGAGAAACATCACGCAAATTCCAATACAGGGCTATCCTAAAAATTTCTTGACCAATACTCATTCAAACCTGTGAAGGTCATCAAACACAGGAGCATCTGAGGAATTTATTGTCAACAGGAGCAAATGCAGTGTGACACCATGAATAGGATAGTTAGATAAAAACTAAGGAAATATGACTATAGACTTTAGTTAATAGGAATATGTCACTACAGGTTCATTCATTGTGGTAAATCTACACTGATTTAAGATGTTAATAATGGGAAACTGGATCAGGGTTTCTGTAAATACAAAATGAATCTCATTACCCAAAAGCGAAATTAGACTTCTCCTCCTTTAAGTTGTGCTTGTTAGGCATTGTGTCCCAGCAGTGGGAAAGCTGGCTAATACAATTCCCAAATTCCCCTGGAGTGCAGCACATGCCACAAAAGAACCTAATGTTTCATACTGATCATCTTTACAGTATAATTCTGAAGTGTATGATTTTGCCACAATATGTCTTCCTCCTAGGAGTGAGGCTAAGAGGACTCTGGGTGGGCTAGGGAAAAAAGAACATCCTGCCACATGTAGGTTAGGACACTCTTCCCTATAATAACAGTGCATTCATGCTCCCTCAGCCAATATAATGTTTTCATCAGGAGAGAGCTTAAAGACAAAGGGCAGAAAGCCATAGGAATATTCTTTTACAACTTTATTTATTATATTAGATTGTTATATGATATTATATTGCAGAAGCTTGAGCTCACAGGTACTAAGAGCCAGGAGAGAGGAGAGGATGAAAGATCAGAGAAGAGGTAAACCAGTGATTAAGAATCTTGTGGAGAGAGAAGGGTGGGGTCTCAGAACATGGAATTTCTTAGCCTGGAGTTACCTTCTTCATCTTGTCTATCTTTTACCTTCCTCCCCATTCTTCCGTAAACATCCTCCAGCATCTCTGCCTTTGGTCACTTTCTTCCACTCATTGTAGCTATCTGTTCCTTCCTATTTCTCCTGGATCTAACATACACCCCCAGGGGTGCCCCTGTGCCTCTCTACTGTGAATTCTGTCTCTCCTAATAGGAGGTAAGTTCCTCTAGCAACAGTTACCCACATCTTTTGTCATGCTTCTGGCATACAGAAAATGCTTGATCAACAGACTCACTACACTTCCTGGAACTGTATCCTATCTGTGTAGTTCAGAAATCCAAAATAATCTAGAGCTCCCTTTCAAAAAGAGTTGCCATGTCTGAGGTAAAAGCATCCCATTCTCTTCTGGAATATGCAAAAACTACTAGTTATTCTAGGACCTTAGAATATTCAATAACTCACATGTATAATTTTTGTTCAGTTGAGCTCAAGGTCTTGAGTTCCCTGACCTAGCTGTACAGAACCTGGCACCAAAGCCACCCTGTAGAATATGGCAGGTGCAGTCAATGGGAGTGTGTTTCATCTGTGGGTAGGAGTGATATTCCAGGAGTATGGCAGGAATAAGTCAGTTTTTGGTAGACTGTGCTCTGGAGAGCAGATAGAGCCAGCCCAAAGAATTCAGGTGACATCTGGGCAGATGGTGAGGCAGTAGGAACTACCTGGAAGTACGGTCTCAACCCCTGGAACCAGATACAGGACTTTGTCACTTCAAGGAGAACAGACAAGAGAAAGGTTGGTACTGAGTTTAGAAAAAATGCCTTGAGCTCTGTAAGGCATTGCAGCTCAGATGTGAGGTTGGGTCAGACCTCATGGGCAGGCTCTCAGTGTGGCTCAATGCTGTGCATTCCAGGTGATGGAGAGGCAGCTTTTCAGATAGAAGGCAGCCAAGGTGAAAAATATCCCAGATGAGCAGTGGAGAGAGGACATGTGTCTTCCATTGTCTCTGCAGGGAGAAGGCAGTGACATGTGACTTGAAAACCGAAGGAGTACAGTTCTTCCCTTGCTCACTGACTTCATACACGTTGTCTAACCTCTCTGAAGTTCATTTTCTTCTACAAAAGAGATGAAGTAACCGTATTCACTTCTTAGAGGATCACTGTGTGGAATAAGTGCACAAATTCATAGGACTTTTAATAGGACTGTGTGATTCTGTGTGAATCCAATTAAATCATACAGGTGCCTTTTGATGACTTTAGAGGGTGATGAACATAGCAGTTGGTCGTGAACATGATTATCCATTTCTCATAATGCACTGGAAGTCTGGGAAATGCGTGAGAGCTCTGAAGGCTGGACACTCAGAGGATCAGGCTCCTCCCACTTTCACTGATGGCAAATGAAGACACGGGGGCTGGACAAGAGACTAACTCAGGAATCAAGGGAAAAGTCATGGGTCCAACACTAGTGAGCAACTGTGAAGGACAAAGGCAGCATTTTTCCTTACTATGGCTGCACCGGTCAAACTTTTGATGCTGGAAAACTTCATAGACGGGAAATTTTTACCTTGTAATTCATATATAGATTCTTATGATCCATCTACAGGGGAAGTGTATTGCAAGGTGCCAAATAGTGGGAAAGAAGAGGTGAGTCTATTCACATAGAGAAGACTGAAATATACTTACTATGTTGGCAAAGTATGGATAACTTTTTTTCTAAAAATCAAAAAGCATTGGAGGAAAGTGTAGAATTGTTAAATATTAGTGGAAGGAAGACTCTAAGCAAGTTTATTGTGTAAAGTCACCACTATATTTAGAAGCATGTCATTTTTCTAGCCAAGCTAACACACAGTTGTGTGTGTAGGGTTTTTTAGGCAAGTTTTGGACTCTAATAGGTGTATAGTATGATGGATTATTTGTAAGTATTATCACTATTATTAAGTGTATCCTTTTATCTACCAAGTGTCACATAAATTTGCCACTAGATCAGTAGATTTCTAAAAAATGTGCCAGTGATCAATCTCTAATAATTCCTCATGTTTTCAAAATTCCTAGTATATCAAAATCAAACATTTGAATGATGAAACTAAAAATCAAGTTCTTGTATATTTTTGCAATTAGATTTAACTATTTTTTATTCAAAAGTGCTTAATGTCACATGCATTATGCTTTTTTTCCTTTGAGTGATGAACTAATTTTATAAAACAATTGAGACATGTTTGATTGTTATCAATTATTGAACTGAGAATGTAAATATATAAGGGTTGGTAAATGTAGGTGACAAATGCATAGCCATCTAATGCTTAATGGGTTATAATTTATTCTTTTAAAGCACGAAGAACTAGATTATTTAAAATACAGTTGTAGCCTTCATCTATCAATAGAGGTTATATGCAAAATTTTTAAAAAAAGAATCCAGTTGTTTTTCTCCACTGTTAAAATTTCAAGTCTGTTTTGCATTAAAAAAACCTTTAGACTTGTGGATTAATGTTCAAAAGTATTGGCTAATTCGTTGGTTAAACTGTAACATGAAATTTTGTTTGTTTCAAAGGACCCAGGAGAGATGAGAAATCTCGCCTTGTCTTTTCCACTCTTCCTTGTCTCACAGTGTTTCTCATGTGAAGTTAAAAATGACAATATGTCAAATTCAGGTGGAATATTTTCTAGAGCTAATGTTTCATACCTTTTCAGAGAATAGAATAAAACAGAAAATAGTACGTTATTACAGTAATAAATAATTTTTACTTCTCAGAAATCCCAACTCACAATTACCCAACCTGATCCCTTAAGTTCCATACATTTTATATTGAAAAAAATAGTGACCATAAAAATATATGCAAAATTTCTCAGTCACTCACACAACATGCTTCTGGTGCTGCTACCAGTGCCTTCCATTTATTCAGCTTCAGTTATGGACCTCACATTCACCGGTTAAAGCTGTTTAACCAGGAGTGAGTGGTTACAGCCTAGAAAGCAGATGCTCTTATCATTCTATCTGGCAGAGCACAGTGTGCTAACACTTCCAACTCCGATGCTTAGCTCAGTGGACATGCACGTACATGTACACATGCACACACATGTGTGCACACAATTGTTGCAGTCCTTTTGCTTCATAGCATTGTAGCCATAAGCACTGAGTCAGACTGCTTAGCCTCAAAGACCAGCTGCAGCACTTGGTATCTGTGATCTTGATTTAGAGCTCAACTTCTTTATGCCTCTGTCTCCCCATTTATGAAATGGGAATAATAATAACACCTACTTCCTAGTATTCTGAGGATTAAATGGACTAACACATGTAAAGCACTTAGTGCTTAGTGTATAGTCAACACTTTCTAAGTATCGGTGTACGGTAACATTATTCATGTAGTAGATTAATATGTATTCTGTATTGTGGACATAAGACACGAGAAGTAAGACAACTTAGAAAATCTGAGTGGACTTCAGTAGCTAAAGATCAGATTTTTTAATTGCCTACTGTAGGAATTAATGCTCATGTGGTTGGTTGGCCATGGACTCTTCCACGCTGCAACTTGAGGTGGAGAGCACCAAAGCCCACATCTCTTCTCTCATCCCATCTCCAGGTCCACATTAGACATTCAGTCTTTAACATGAAACTGGCCATGTTTCATCTTTCTTCTTTTTGCCATGCTGGGGATGAATCAAAGGTCTTGCACGTTTTGGTCAAGTGCTCCACCCCTGAGGTACTTCATCAGCCCCCTTAATTTTAATCTTACACCTTACTTCAGCTCAGCTGAAAGTGATTTTGTGCCTTGAAACAAAGGAGAGCTGTGGACTGGGTTTCAGTGAGGGCGTTGGCTTAGGTTCAGGAGGCTGGGTGGTCAGGTCATGTGACACAAGAAAGCTACTTGTGGCTGCCTGAAGCCCCTGGAAAAGGGTTTTGGGGCTGAGCTGGGGCCTACTGGCAGAAGACAGCTGTGAGTGATTATCAGTAGTCATCATGCATGTGAGAGAAAGGAGAGGAGTAAAACATAGGCTATGGATTTATCATCTCTAGAAAAGGGATAGCTTAGATATTGCTTGAGAGAAGAGAAAGGCAGAAAAACACCCAAAGATTCATTTTGGTCATAAGTTGGTCCCACACATACATTATTACACATTGTTTTCTTTTTGGATGTAGCCCCAGGCTTTTGTTCAACCCCAGGTCCATTCCTCTCCAACAGAGGCACATGCCATTGGCAGGGGTCAGGGACAGTGGTTATACCATAGTACGTTAGATTGTGGTCTTGGATGCTACAAAGAACTGGGTGTGAATCTCGATTCTGCCACTTAGTATCTGTGTGACCACTGGCAAGTTACCTGAACTTTCTATGCCTTAGTTTTCTCACCTGTAAAATGGGCATAAAATACTCGAAGTACAGGATTTTAAAGGGAGCTAAATGAAATACTTTGTGTATTTAGTAATATTCTCTTAGCTATAAAATTTAGTTAATGAGAAGATTAATCATTGTAAGTGCTAATGACAGTAAAGGGATATGACTTCACACAAAACTTTAGCTTTTATAAAATGTTAGAACTGGATTAAGAGTGTTAGAGATTCTATACATCTAGACCAAGTTTCTTCTCCACACAATATTCATTCTAGATACTTTGGTGGAAGTGGAGTGTTTTTCTTTCTTTTGTTTTTGTGTGAACACCTGTGTCATCTGCTCACATTAGCTTGGAATGGGGTCATGTTGAATAATTGAAATTAGGCACAAAAAAATAATCATGTGTGTAGGGACCTGTGGAGTCACTCTTCCTCCAGACCCTTGGGAACAGCAGCTTTATGGTGGCTTCTCCTGTCTTCTCAAGATTGAAGCTGCTGTCCAGGCCGCCAGAGGGGCCTTTCCTGGCTGGTCATCCAAGAGCCCACAGGAGCGTGCACAGGTGCTGAACCGGCTGGCTGACTTGCTGGAACAGTCCTTAGAGGAACTGGCCCAGGCGGAATCTAAAGACCAAGGTGTGAGCCGCCTCTGGCAGGACTTCAGGACTTGTCTGTCTTCCATGCTCTTTCTAGCAGAGACAGAGTACAGGTTTGAGTGCAGGTGTTGCTTACTACATGCTCATGAAAACAGGATGTGTGACACAGATACTGGTCATTGCTACCCTCATTCCCATTTGTCAGATGATCTCTTGCCTCCTGAGTGTAATGCATGAGACCTGTGATTATTTCTAAACAGTGAGACCTGTGAGGATACCTGTGATTATTTCCATCCTTCCTAGGGCTCCAGGCCAACCCTCAGGTGCTCTACCCACAGCAATGGCAGGGGTGAAGGTACAAACCCCAAGGCCTCAGAAGGTCAAGGCTTGCAGCTGTCACGCTCCTGCCTCATTCAAAGTGAAGTCATGTGGCTGACCTCAAAGTCAAAGGGCAGGGACATACACTGACATTTGATGGAAGTAACTGCCAAGACGCATGGCAAAGGGTGTGGATCTGGGGGAGAAATGAGGAGCAAGGGCTGATCATGCAAGCTTCCACCCATGATGAGTAGAGGATCTCAAAGCCAAGCTAACTTGAAGGACATTTACAGTCAAGTCATTTAGAAAGTTTTCTAATGTGTCAGTCACTAGTTTACTCCAACACAGTTTCCCAGTTTTTTCAGTCTTTCAAAGGACAAAGAGAATAGAGTAAATATCTATAAATCTGCAAAAATACCTGTTAAGAAAAGCAGAGAATTTTAAAAACCATATGCACGCTATAAACCAACCGAAAGTTAGGAAACAGACTCCGGGTAAGCCCCTGGCAAGAATATACTTCTTCTGCTCGTGTTTCTGGTGGCAGAGTCTGACTCTCCATTACTGAAGGACACTCAGAAGCAGTCCAGGTAAGCTCATGTTCATTCTTCCCTGCGGGCCGCAGGATGGGCCTGGGCATGTGACAGAGGAGCAGGCAGCACATGGGATCATGTGCCTAGTGCTCCTGCCAGCCTGTGATGACTCCACCACGTGTGGAGAGAACACTTCATGTGCCTCGTGTTTATATGTGATATACAACCATCATGGTCTCAGCACCCATTATTTCAACCCTTTCAGGCACTTACAAAGCCTCCTGATTTTGAGCGCCAAGAGCTTGTGTGTGTGAAGTGGTAGCATCTGGCAAGCTCAGAAGAGCTAGGAAGTGTTCAGTCTGCAAAGCAAAGAGGATCTGAGTCGACCTTAGTCACCTCTACCTCATTTTATAAACTCCAACCTAATTAGCTTATAGTTTTATCCAACTATCAGCTCTGTGTCCCCCAAGCTGGAAGAAACTGAGGCTAGACCATGTGAGCTGGAGTATGGGTGGAGTGACAGCAGACAGACAAAGGGTTTCCAGGGCTCCATGTGCAGCACACCACATGCAGGGCTTTGTGTTGTTTATTTCCTACAGGGAAAACCCTCACAATGGCAAGAACCATGGACATCCCCCGGGCTGTACAGAACTTCCGGTTCTTTGCTTCCTCTGTCCTGCACCACACAACAGAGTGCACACAGATGGATCACCTAGGCTGTCTGCACTACACAGTGCGGACCCCTGTGGGAATCGGTAGGTGCGCTCCGCAGAACGTCTGCATCATGGTTGTGCATCGAGATGCTGAAAAATTTCTGTAGCATTGTCTCAAGGAGCACAATATGAAAATTTGTTGGCCTCAAAAATCTGTTTCTAGTTTACTTGCTTTGTGTTTAAATTCCTTACTTATATCTGGAACATTATCTTGGAAAATTACAGGGAAAAGAGTGATACCAAGAGTAAATTCACATGCTAGGATTTAAAAAATGTTACTACCTGTAACTAACAAAAAGAAAAAAAGTCCAGAAAGTGCAGTGGCTTAGACTCGAATTGGTGGGGAATTCACAGCTTAATTTCTGTGTGCTTCTATATCCTTTCTGAAAAGTTGGAGTAATAGTTTAATTTAATGTATATTTTAATAACATGTATAAATTAATTAATTAATAGGTATAGAACACTTAGTGCCAGGTATATATTAAATAAGTCTAGAGCAAGAATTAGCTACTTATGTCATTCATTCAAAGGCTTGCCCCTTGACCTTTGAAGGAACATATAAATGCCTGCTATGACTTAATATATCCACTAGATGTCGGTGTTTCTTCTCAGGAAAAACTAACCCTCCATATTTAACGAGTTACATTTTATGAATGTGAAAGGAGAGAATATGAGACATTTTACTGTTTTGATTCTTTGACCCCGTCAGAAACAATATTTTCAAGGGATTTTGGAAAGCTTTAGCCTCCTCCTAAGAAGTATGTGAACATACTTTGCTGCAAAAATATTGCTATCCAATGGAAAATGTTAAAATGTACATTTACTTTCTTAGCGTAGGTTTGAAGGCAGAGAATAAAATAAGGTGACTCTATTTCCTTATTCATAGTGTAGCTTTCATATTTGTTGTGTGTGGTGGTTGGAAAACTGCGCAGTTTCAGAATATTGCATGGAGACACACTCTAGATGTTAGGTATATTACTTATCTAACAAATCTATCTGGTCAGGATACAGGTGAGAATTCACAGACAGTTTTTATTTAAAAATCTTCTATATAGCTAAGTTATATTTCATGGTCTAAGCATCAAAGTTCATTGACTTTCCTGACAGTAGGGCCCTCACCAGGAACGGGAGGAATTGCTTTGCTCTAGTTTCATAGATAATTCTATAAAGCTTGAGACTTTATGTCTTAATCCACAGCAGCTGAGAAGCAGAGGTGGAAAAACTTATTAGGAAAAACAGCAGCTGCACAACTTAATAATGAGGAGGGAGTTTTTTTTAAAGTAAATATCAATTTATACATCTGAAAATGGAACTGTTTAGTGATTGATGACAGCCTTTCAGCCTTGGAGCTTATATTCCTGTTGTTTATAATTATAATCACAAACCATTGAGAAATGGGTAAATTGTATTGATCTTACTGTTTTAAAAGGTACAGTCACTTACAATAATATTTCATAAAGATTTCCCTCAGGTGGGCTACAAGTAAGCCAAGTCTGGGGTTTTAAGGGAGAAGTAGATTTCTTGCAGGAGTTATGGTTTAGTGCCCTCCTGGGCTCTGAGGAGCGCGTCACCAGCCTCTGCTCTGGTCCTTTAGCTGGGCTGATCAGCCCTTGGAACCTGCCCCTCTACTTGCTGACCTGGAAGATAGCCCCAGCTATTGCTGCCGGGAATACTGTGATAGCCAAGCCCAGTGAGCTGACTTCAGTGACCGCCTGGATGTTGTGCAAGCTCCTGGATAAAGCAGGTAATTAGGTGCTGGGGTTGGAGGAGGTGCAGAGCTCAAGCAAAGTTATATAGAAATCTACTTAGCAGCAGAATCAATCCCAGTAACATCTTCAGGTTTTGTCTCTCTGAGCTTTCCTGAAAAATCCCCTTCATTCTCAGCAGGATTCTCTCACACTGCTCCTTCTATTCAGAGCAGAATGGTACTGCTGCAGAGTAGCTGGCAGTGCACAGTGCACAACAATATTGCAGGCTTGTCTAAGCTGGCTTTCCACTATTGTAATAATACCTCGGACGATAAACTTCCTGTGAGAGAAAAGCTTTATAACTTGATTGGATTAAGGGGCTACTGGAGAAGTGATTGGATCATAGAGAGTGGAGACTGTACTCATCAGTGTGTTGATCTGCCGCTGTTCATAGCTGAATGTGCTATGGGAGGTGGGGCCCAGTCGGAGATGAGTCACTGGGGACTGCCTGTGTAAGGTATCTCTCTCTTCTTAGCACTTTTCCACTGTACTCTGCTGCCAGGCTTCCAGGAATTGAGCAGCTTCGCTCCACGGCACCCTTCTGCCATAATACTGCTCCTTGGAGCCAGCTGAGGTGTAGCCATGGACTAAACCTCTGAAACCAAAACCCACAATGAATCTCTGCTTCTGTGAGTTGAGGGTGTCACATATTTGTCCCAGCCATAGGAAAGCTGACTGACACATTTTGGCTGACAGATTTGGAGGCTTCAGCCCACAATAGTTTGGCCCTGTTGCTTTGGGCCTGTGGTGGCACAGTCTGTCACAGTGGAAATGTGTGGTGGAGGAGACTTGTACACATGGCGATAATTGGGAGGTGAAGAGAGAGGAAGAGACCAGCATTCCACGATCCCCTTCATGGCCATGCCCTGGAGACCTATCTTCCTGCCTTTATGCCCCACTTCTTTAAAGCTCTATGACTTCCCAGTGGTGCTACAGGCTGAGGACCAAACCTTTAATGCCTAGGCCTTTAGGGGACATCTCAGATCCAAAATATAGCAAGGCTTAAACTGTCCCTGTCAAACCAAAGACACCAGCTCACTCCAGACAGTATCTTCTATAGTTAATTTAAATCTTAGGTTTGAGCCACAAGTTATTCTTGATGAAAATAAGAATATAGCTAGGTACTCCCGTGCTTTGTACAGCTATATAATCCTTGTTAAACGTAGCTGTTTTTAAGGGATTTGAATATACATGTTTCAGTTCTCAGCACAGGAGCCCACTCCTCAGAAGCAGATGAGATATGGCCTCTCACCAGCATATTACATTTGTTCCTTGTCCTCTTTCTACTAATAGTTTAATGACTCAAGGTTAATAGTTCAATAATTTGGGTTTTGTTCTGGGGCGTGACTCGTACAGGCACAGCCTGAGTCTGCACTGGAGTTTGGAGGTAACAGGCAGGAAGCCAGCATGTGGCCTGAGAGAAGGCCCTGTGGTGTTGGGTTCCTCGGCCCCTATCCTTCACAGCCTGGGTGGGAATGATGTCTGGATGGTGAGGACAGACCTACCATCCTTTGGGATGTGCCAACTTCTGCTGTCCTCACCGCCTTTCAGCCCACAGAGAAGATTCATCTGGACTCTCCTATGTCCACAGAATCGGCAGTGGGCAGGAGCCCATTGTATTTCTTCTCTGGATATCTTTGCTATCAAAGCAAAACCACACACACACACACTAGCTTCCGGTGAAAGTTAGCCAGTTCTTTAGGATTTAGGGGATAGGTGAGAACTGAGTCTGTGTCAGAAAGGGCATTGGCCTTGTGACCCTAGTATCCTGCAGAGGGATGAGGCCTCATGACCCAGGTCTTCGGGATGATGTCTGTGATGCCTTAGGCCTCTGGGCAAGTATATGACTAAATGTGCCATTTTCAGAACGTGCCAGGCCTCCTTTACAAAAGACACCACATTCTAATCCCATTCTTTGCAGAATGGAGTCTCTGGTGTGTGCAAATATGCAAGAGATTTCTTCTTGGCTTGGTAACTGCAGCTTTCCAGGGTAGGACAGGACTGGAGCTGTGTTAGTCAGCTTTCCGTTACTGTAACAAATACCTGAGATAAGCCAACCTAAAAAGAGGACAAGTTTATTTTTGCACATAGTTTTGGAGGCTCATTTTGGGCCTGTGGTGAGGCAGCATGTGATGGCAGGAGAACATGGCAAAGGAAGCTGCTTGCCTTATGGAGAGAAAGCAAAGAGACAGGAAGAAGAGGGGCTGGGTCTCAATGTGCCCTCTGGGCACACCCTCCATGACCTACCTCCTCTGATCACCACCTCCCAGTAGCACCATGGGCTGGGAACCAAGCCCTCAACTCATGGATCTCTGCAGGATGTTTCAGACCCAAGCTATAGCAGGGGCTCTCACTCTAGTTCCATCCCATGTAGGGGTAGGGGCACATGGAGGTGGATATGGAGCCAGGCTTTAATCTATGATGAGTTTTGTTTCCTTCCCACTCGTCTTAAACCTGGTCTGTATGAGACTTTTCCATTTCCATCTATTTGCATAGATGTATATATATTTGTATATATATTTGATCTCATTTTGTGTGAGCTCATCGGCCCATTATACCAGGGCAGCCCTTCTCCTCTTTCCTCCCTGGGCTGGCTTTGTCAAACTCGCCTCTCCTGACAAGCAGTGTGAGCATAATCCTGGTCAAATTGCATCCCTCTCAAGCCCTTGGTTTCTCCCCTGGGGTTAGGGGATGTACAAAATCCTCCTTTCCAACAGTGCAACAGGAGCTTTTAAGAGTGTGTGTGTGCATGTGTGGTGGGGCGGGGGAGTGAAAATAAACTGCTAAAACATCCTGCATGTTTGAAAAGCCAGCTCCTCTAGTTCTGAAGTGCATGTATCCTGATGGGTGATGTTCCTTTGAGATAGAATCATGTAAGAAGTACACAGTGAATATCTCTTCAGGGATCTTAGAATATTCTGTTTTCTTCTTGGGAATACTAAATATTTGCCATCATTCTTAGAGAGTCCATTGGCTGGGGCTTTTTGGCCTTTTCCATTCATTTTATTTTACCTCTCTACTGAGATTTAAAATTCTTCTTTTTGCTTCCCTACAAGCAGCTCTAGCATTTGAGAGTCTTCATTAGCTTTTTTTTTGGTGCTGGGGATCAAACTTGGGACCTTGCGCTTTCAAGGCAGGCAGCAGAACCACTGAGCTAAATCCCCAGCCCTTCATTAGCTTTTGTTCCTGTGTGCCTAACATTTCTGTTAGCCACTTGGATTTTGCTGAATTTCTGTTTGCCAGTTAAACTGCTTTCCTTCTCATATAACCAGAATCTTTTATGGGTTAGCGGGCAGATAGCTGTACAAAAATTTCATGAATGCGTGCATCAAATGGCAGAATGGTTACTGAGAAATCATGGTCAGCAGTTCCCTCTCAACATATTAACGTCAAACCCCAAGGAAATGTATCAAAACGTTCATAATGCACATGGAAAGCAATCAGTCTGTTGGAATGATCTCATTTTCCCATGGTGCTTCTGGTTTTTTTTCTTCTCATCCTCTGTTAAAATGCTAGTATAAACAGAAGTGGCTCAACTCATTTTTGCCTTTAGAATTTGTAAATAGTCTCCCAACCCAAGCCCTCATCCACCCCCACACTTGTCTGGTATTTGGTGGAGAGGCCACACCCCATCCAAGAAATGGTGAAACTTGTCTTTGTTTTCTTCCAATCAGTAGCTCTCCTTCCAGACTCTTTCTTGCCCCAACTTGGGGCCCAGGGGCTCCCACCTGGGCAGGCACTGTCTGGTGGTGACCTACAATCCAGGACTGACCTAAGCTAGATTCAATAAATGCTCACACTGAGTCAGGAGGTGGGACTGTTAGAAGCAAGTCTCTGCCAGATGCAATCATGATATTAAATCTTTCCACCTGTCTCCTTAGGGATGGGGCCTCCATTGAACCCTCAAGGTGATAGGGCTTAGGCCATGGGTCTGTGGGAGGGCTTTCTGGGTGATGATGGATCACTAGTGTGAAATCGTTATTCATACTTTAAGGGCAGATTCGTGAGGTGCTTTGAATCCAAGAGAGTTTCTAATGAGAGAATGTCTAGCTCTGCGCAAGGGAAGGAGATCAGGAGCCTTTCCAAAGCTTTCCCTCCCCTCTTTCCTTCCTTCCTTCCTTCCTTCCTTTCTCTTTTTTCCCCTCCCTCTTTCTTTTTTTCTTTCATCTTTCACAATTGTGAAAAATTAAGTTTATATTTTACAGACATCAATTATTTCTGGGGATGTTGACTCATTAATACAAAGAAGTAAGCTTCAGATACCTTGGTTTCTTGACCACAGCAGTAAAAATATCCGTCCATATAAATCTGACACTGAACAGACCAATTCTGCTTATTCAAAGTATAGAGTAGTAAAGTACATAAGTCCTTTTCACTGGAGGCTTTCAGTAACCTGAAGAAATGGAATTAGTCCAGCTCCCTCCAGACAAACCTTCCGGAGAGCTTCCTAGGTGCAACTTGATTGCTCAGGTGAGGTTTTCTGAACACTTGAAGCTTCTGAACTTCACATACTCTTCCTAATTTGGAACTAAGCATCTATTTACTTACTCATTGACTCAACAATCATTCATTAACCTGCTCTGACCAGTTTTTGCGTTTATTGGTTGTGATTCAACCTTACTTTGCCTCAAGCTCCTCACTGGTAAAGTGGGATAATACCAAGTACTTTGTAGAATCATTGTGAGGCCTAAGGATGGCACGGCAGTCACCCCTATCAGTGGGGCATATGTTCCAAGACTGTGTGGATACCCAAGACTGTAGAGAGCACTGGACCTTCTGTATACCATGTCTTCCCCTATACATGTGCATTCATAAAAAGTTTAATTTATGAATTAGATACAGCAAGAGATTAACAATAACTACGAATACAAATGAAAAATTAGAACAATATACTGTAATAAGTTGTGTGATTGTGCCTTTTCTCTTTGAAATCGTCAAGGTAAATAATGTTTTCAGACTGTGGGTGACTTCAGGTAAATGAAATAGCAGAATGTGACTCCGTGGATAAGGGTTAATCAGTTATCACGATAGCCCCCCCACTAAGCACCCAATCCATGTGAACATTGACTGGTTAACTCTTATGTGACAAGCTAGGGCAGAAAACAGATTCTATTTGTGTCCTTAGCTAGTGTAACTTCTAGTGGTGAACAGCTATGAAGAAGTTAATCCAGAAAACATGTCAATACATACATGTAGATTTAGGACAATAGGGTTTGGTGATAGAAAAATGGGGACACCTATTTAAAGCTGGTTTTACAGTGCATTGGTGCTCTCCATAATCATGAGGTGTAGAACCTCCAACTCACAGCTCACCTTCCCTGGGGAGCCTTCCCCTGATCCCCTGGGCCAAAGAACCAATCTCTTCTCTGCATCCCTGCAGACACACACACACACACACACACACACACACACCTACTTAACATTTCCTCCCTGCACTGCAGCTCCTGGATACAAGTTGGAGGAGGGCGCTGCTTCCCCCCTGGGCTTGGGGATCTCTCTGTGCTCTCAATCCCTGAGGCTTAGTCCGTGTTATGAAATTAATTACCCAGAATGGGCCCTACCCTAATTCTCTTCAGGCAAAGCACCCAGAGAAATCTCACCTACTGGTTCTCTAAGCAGAGCTGACCCTCTTGTCGTTGCTTTGCTATTAAACTGGAGATCTCTATAAAAGCTCCAGCTGTCTAAAAAACCATCAAGTACTCCCTCCATGGGAGCTACTGTACTTGCAAAGAAAGTCTCCATGTGACCTGAAGTATCGCGTATCCCACCCAGGTGTTCCACCAGGTGTCATCAATATTGTGTTTGGAGTGGGGCCCAGGGCAGGTGAAGCTTTGGTGTCCCATCCAGAGGTGCCCTTGATCTCCTTCACTGGGAGCCAGCCCACCGCTGAGAGGATCACCCAGCTGAGTGCTCCCCACTGCAAGAAGCTCTCCCTAGAGCTGGGGGGCAAGAATCCTGCCATCATTTTTGAGGACGCCAACCTGGAGGAGTGTATTCCAACAACCATCAGGTCCAGCTTTGCCAACCAGGTATGTCCTCTGTGTGCTGCCCTCTCCCAGGGCCCTGTCAACCTGGACCTCTTTTATCAAAGTGCAAAGCACAGGAGTGAGTAGGTCAATCCAAAAGTTTTTGTCAAGGCAGATCAACAGATTGCATTACTCCAGCATCAGTCAGTGGCCTTGTAAAGTCACGATTTTTATTGTTCATCAGTCTCCTTTTCTTGAGTCACATACCTTCTATCAGGTACCCGCCATGGGCAGAGTGATTGATTTTTCTGCACCAAGCTTCTCCATTTCTTTTTTATTTCTTTGTTTCTTTTGAGACAGGGTCTCCTTATATAGTTCATCCTGGCCTTGATCTCATGGCAATCCTCCTGCCTCAGGCCCCTGAGTGCTGGGATTATAGGCATGGGCCATCATGTTTGGCTTACATTTCTTGATTCACACAGTCTCTCTGTCTCCTACTGCTGCCCAAAGGTGCTATTCCCAGTAGATCTTCTCCATCCAAAACCATCCCAAACCCATTCACACACTGAGTTACCATTATCTCTGACTTTCCAGAGCAGGTGTCTCAGCTAGGAGTCATGTGGGCTCCGTAATTTTTGTCAGATTTTTCAAGCTCATGGCATCCCAAAGGATTAAGAACACCAGACCAGCTCAACTAGCCTGCAGCTTCCTGAAGGCAGAACAGTGCCTACCTTTGTGCAGTAATTTTAGCATCAAGGCCTAGAATACTGCTAGGGTCTAGCAGGTATGCATAGATACTCAATGGTTTGCTCCAAAGAATAGTTTTTATTTTAGTAGAGAACAAAGGCTTATGCTAAAGAGCTAGAATTTCCATAGGAGGAAGGAGTGTAATGAGGTAGATCTGTGTTTTCCTAGCTCAGGTAACACTGGATATCAGGTAACCTTCTGCATCTGTATTTCTTCACCTGGAAAGTCATTTGATCAATCATGACCCTTCCAACAGAATTCTGTGGATACACAGTGAGAAATACTACTTTTAATTATTTTTTCATGATAATTATAATGGTGATTTTTAATTTCATAATTATTAATAGCAATTCCTCGTACTGCAATTTCTAGAAAAGGTTGCTGGAAACGTAGAGGAGTTTGGGATCATCAGACAATGACACTTCATGATACACCTGATTTAATTATTGAAATAAGCAAATATGAATTGAACAACTAAACCAAGTGTTTTGATGGCTTTAAAACAAAATAGGCACAAACTCTGTGCACTGAGAATTAAGATGAGAGGAAGTGAGAGAAGCTCTGTGTCAATGTGAGTGAATGCTGAGCACAGACTTAAGGATTGTAGGCTGCTCTACTGCATGGGGCAGAAATTGGCCTTTGCTCAGAGAACCTGTGGGGACACTCAGATTCTGTGGAAAAAGGAACATGGCAACCCAAACAAAAAATGGATTTTAGGCAAAACAAACAACACAGCTGGATTCCTTTATTTAGCTTAGTGATGAGCTCCACTTTGGGCATACTTCACACCTCTTTCTTTCTTTCTTTCTTTCTTTCTTTCTTTCTTTCTTTCTTTCTTTCTTTCTTTCGTCCTTAGGGTTTTTTCGTGCTCAGTTTTTTTTTTCACACTTCTTTCTTAATCGAACATAACTGACTTTTCTGGAAAGCATCTCTGTGTGACCTGAGGCATGTATTATCTCAAAATTTCATTTCCTAACTGTAAATTGAGAATAATAACACACCACAGAGTTATTGTGGAGGAAGCGTCCTACACAGTGCCTGCAATATAACAGAGACTCAGAGACTGATGCTGTCCTTTAATCATTTCCTCCAAAGTCACTGTCCAGGGTTTTTAGTGTTACCTATGCTTTCCTGGCACTGAGTAGTGGGAAACGTGGCCTCAGGTCTCTTTATCATGCCCCCCTTCTCCACAGAGCACAAGGCATTTGTGCCAATGAACATGTCAGCTGCTTGGCTGTTTTCCATGCCAGATATACAGATGGTTCTGAAAGTAATCCTGGTGGCAGAAAGAATTTACTATTTCCAAATATTAACTGTTCAATTTGAACAATGAACCTTTGTGCAAATATCAAGATAATTAGAAACAATCTATTTCCCAGGACTGTTGTGAAGGCCAAATGTAAAGGTGATGAAAGTAGTTAAGCATTTATATACTTGTCATATGTATATTATGCCTTGAATATCTAGAATGTGGTTTGCAAGCCATTATGTGCTATTTTGAAACAGTACTTGGGACCGTTTTCCACTCTGAAATCTGCAGGACCTCACTCCTGAGCACTCAGCATCTCTACTTGGAAGTCTGCTGAGCAACTGACTTAACATGACCCCAGCAGAACTCCCAATTTCCCTGTCTCCCTTGCCTGCAATCTGGATCCTTTGCCTGCCTTACTACCATCTGCACTGCAGTACAGGCCCCAAACCTGAGACTTCCCCATTCTTGCCTTCTGTTTTCCTCATATCCGTCAACAAGGCCTGTAGGGTCTCCCTTGTAAGATTTATCCTGAAACCTGTTACCTTTCCAGTGTATCTGTGCCAACCTGTCACAGCTTTGGGGTCCCATCCCCTGGGAGACGTAAGCCCAGTGGATCCCCATCACTTCCCTCCATCTCCGTTGGTGCCTCCCTGGTCCAAGCTACTGCCTCTTATCTGCACTTCTAGAATGTTCTCTTAACTCTCCACTCTGTTCCCACTCTCACTTCCCCCTGTTTGATTTTCCACACAGCTGCTGAAACGGTCATTTTAAAATGAAAATCTGCTGATCTCATTCCATTGTTTAAAACCTTGCCTCTCCTGAGGCTGAGGATAAAACGTGAGCTCCTGTGAGCCTCTTAGACCACATGATGTTGCCTCGCTGGCCTTCTGACCTCGTGTCGTACCACATACCTCCCGTCCCTGCCTCCGCTCCCATCCTTGGCCCTACGTACCCCCAATCCGCCACTGGGCTCTTTCCTGCAGCAGGACTCCACGCTTACTGCTGAGGATTCTCTCCTCCAGATCTTTGCCCAGCCAGCTCTTCATATCAATCAAGAGTCCATTGAAATGTCCCCTCTTTGCAAATGCCCTCTATGTCTCCCTTTAGTAAAATAACTTTTCCCAGCCCCATCAGTTTTTATTCTCTAGATTTGCCTGATTTTCTTTTATTTCTTTGATCATTACCTGAGGTTATATTTCTGGTGTTTATCTGTGAATTTCTCAGTCTTCCTACAAGATTGTGTGTCCCCCTGGTGGAGACTTAGCCTCCTTTATCACAAGTTCACTTTGCCTAGGCTACTGCCTGGTATGTAGCCATGCTCAAAAGGACAGGGGGAATCTGTCCATGAAGGAGAATGTCCTCCAGCCTTATCTTTGTTCTCATTCTTGACAGGGTGAAATCTGCCTCTGTACCAGCAGGATCTTTGTTCAGAAGAGCATCTACAGTGAATTTTTAAAAAGATTTGTAGAAGCTACTAGAAAATGGAAAGTTGGCATTCCTTCTGATCCATCAGCCTGCATGGGTGCCCTGATAAGTAAAGAACATTTGGAGAAAGTAAGTAAATCTCTGCCATGTGATTTACAGAAAGTTCTTATTTGAGAAGAAATTCAGTGCAAGCATAGCACATGTCATATTGTATAATCCAGTTACACTATTTGTCCCAAACTTACTGTACACATTTTCCTTGAATTCTTATTGATCCTTGGCTTAAACTACCTGGAATTGGGTGTAAAGTGCATAGGTAGATCCTGGCCATCTCTCCTGCTATCACGACTCAGCATCAAGCCTCTGAAAGGAAAAACAAACACAAAAACAAAATTCAGTCTTCAAGAAAAGTCATCCATCATTATCTCTGAGTCAGTGTGTTATTACATAATTTATTTTCCCTTATAGTTAGCTCTCTCTCTCTTCATATATATAATATATAATATATAATATAAATATCATCCCCTAGATATATTTTCAGAATATAATCAGTACTGACACTAGAAATTGGAAATTCTTTGTTCTAGAGGCTCAGTCTTTATGTTTATGTTCTGGAGGCTAAATCTTATACATCATTCAATTACCACTTTCTACAATGGACACAATTCCCTACCTTAAAGTGAATAACTTTTTGTGTTTTTAACAACAGAATATGCCTAAGCATGAATTTAGCTTTACTGTTCATTAACTATATGAACCCTGAATATTTTCTGTCAGTTATTTCCTCAGTGATGAGCGGATAGCAAGAGATAAAAGTAGCTGATAGAGTTTTGGGGGAATTGAGAATATATGAAAAACATCTGCATGCCTGGCACTTAGACATTAAATAAATTACTTCCCTCCCCTATGAAACAGGACTGAATACCCAAATGATGGTTGGTGCTGAGGAGCCAAGTAGTAAGATAACCATAGATTTCTGGGAGGCTGAGGCAGGAGGATTGTAAATTCAACCCCAGCCTGGACAATTTAGCAACTTTGTGAGACCCTGTCCCAAAATAGAAAGTGAAAAAGGGCTGGAGATTTCGCTCAGTGTGAGGGATCTGGGTTCAATCCCCAGTACTGCAAATAAATAAATAAATAAATAAATAAATAAATAAATAAATTAATTAATTAAAAAAATAACCAATCATAGATTTCTTTTCTTTTTTTTTTTTTTGGTACTGGGGATCGAACTCCGGTCCTTGCACTTGTGAGGTGGGCAGCAGAGCCACTAAGCTAAATCCCCGGCCCCCAACCATAGATTTCTTAGCAATTACCTTATATTGCTTTTGCTGATTACAGAGTATTGATGTTTTTGCTGACTTTTATGAAGCCAAATGACAAATACTTTCTACCTGCCCAGGTCAGAAGTTATATCAAGAGAGCTCGTGCTGAAGGGGCCCATATTCTGTGTGGAGAAGGGGTAGATAATTTGAACCTTCCCCCCAGGAATCAGGCAGGCTACTTCATGCTTCCCACGGTAATAACAGACATTAAGGATGAGTCCTGCTGCATGAAGGAAGAGATATTTGGCCCCGTGACGTGTGTTGTCCCCTTTGACAGCGAAGAGGAAGTTATTAGAAGGGCCAACGGCGTGAAGTACGGGCTGGCGGCTACCGTGTGGTCAAGCAATGTGGGCCGCATCCACCGGGTGGCCAAGAAGCTGCAGTCAGGTTTGGTCTGGACCAACTGCTGGCTCATCAGGGAGCTGAACCTGCCTTTTGGGGGCATGAAGAGCTCGGGGATAGGAAGAGAAGGAGCCAAGGACTCTCATGACTTCTTCACAGAAATCAAGACCATCACTGTCAAACACGAATGACTGCCTGTGGAGAACCTGCAATGGCCAACACATCAGAGAATCAGCTGCCCAGTGTGGCAGATGGAAATGCCACCATACATGCCAGCCCTGACTTGACCCTACAGGAAGTCATCTCCAGCTTATTCTCGGTAGATAGTGTTTTTTACCAGCTAGTGAAGGGATGTTGTCCATTTTCAATGTGGACTCAGAGCAGAAAAGACTTCTGGATAAGATGGCACAACAAGGAAGCCAAAAATCATGTCTCCTCTCGCATTATATCTTCATAGTATTTTCTCCATCAGCTTGATTGAATTCTTGGGAATCACTAATAACCAGATATTTTCATTTGCAAATATAGGATTAAAAAATCCACAAAGCTGAGTAGAAGCAATTTACCATTTAACTTCTGTTTTTGAGGAGGCTGTGGCAATGGTCTTCTGCTCCATTAGCTGCTAGGCTGGTTAACTGAGAGTTGATTGTACCTCATTATGAAAAGGGGTAGTGAATGTCTATGGAATTTGTTAAAGGGGGCTTATATAATTGATCATGCTAAATATATCTGTACAGGACAAAGAAAAATGAAGTAACTACTATACTTTTGGATGGAGGAAATTTGGCACACAAAGAGAAAATAGTTTGATTCATTTCTACTGTCAATTTTAATCAATTCTAATTCTTAGGGTATCTAATGAGGCTTACAATGTACTAATCCTAAAAGAAGCAATAAATGTTAAGTAATTTTAGTAACAAGTATGGCATATGTTCTTGAGATGTCTATTATCCCTCCTTATCTCTGTCCTCGTAGAAGTATGGACTTTTTACTATGAAAGGTATAACTAATGCTTTTTTTCTGGACTGCCAAATGATCTGAGAGAAACTGAGTTTTACAAAGGTTAAATAGCATACTCAAGGTCATACAAATGGTATGGGGAAGAGGTAGGATTTGAACATCAAACCCTAAAACTCATGATCTCTGACAACCTCACCCCTGTCTTGGGTTGTGATACAAAAGCACCAAAGCACTTATGACTTAGGGCACACATCGTGCTAGGTTCCTCCTCCAAGTCTCCTTCTGCTTTGCCTCTCCCCATGTTACTCCCCTCTGAAAAATCTCGATTTACAGTACAGTGCCTGGCACACAGAAGAATGGAATGAGGTCTTCCTGGTGCTCTGGGTGTAGTGGTAGGGGGAAGAGTAAATTTTATAATTTCGCTCAGGATTTTGGATGTTGGTTTGTTCCCAAATGTTGAGAATTATCAGCCAGCCTCTTTAATATCAAGAGATGCCATTAGATTATACTGGTTCCCAGCTTTCAACTTCTCCCTGTCTCTTTTGCTATTTCTCTGCTCTAACACACCCCAGCAGCCGGTGGTTATCACCTTTGCCTATGATGTCTTGGCCTTCTAGTCCAATCTTTCCTAGTTTGTTCCAGGCCATCAAAGTGGGTGAATTCAGACTCCAGTCTTTACTCTTCCCAGGCCACCTCATACTTCCTTAAGTCCTCACAGCGGGGTCCATCCTTCTGGTCTGTGCTTATACGTGACAGAATTTTACTGGAATGACGCATCTGTGCCTATGGGGCTGCCATGTCTCTGCCACACTGCATTCAGAAATGATGATGAAAAAATTGGGCAGGGTATTCCCAAGGGATGTGATTATATTTGTACACTGTTGTTACTAAGATAGGTTATGAGCTTACAGGTATTTATTATTTCATATGTCAAAGGTGTTTACATACCAAGAAAGGGAAGTAGATCATCCTGAAGGACATTAGGGAGAATCTGGGGCAGAATCTGAGAGGATTCTGGCTGAGCTCCAGAAGTCCCAAATATGGAGGCATCAAAGATGAGAGCAGGCACTGCTGGGAAAGCTGTACTTCTTAGACCCAATGTGCTGGGTCACCAGGTGTGCTGTTAAAATGTAGATTCAGCTTCAGTAAGCCTGACCTTGCACTTGGAGTGTGGAGAAGTTAGAAGACACTGAATTTTCTGGCTCAGGTATCTCTTCCTCACCTCTCAGGTCTCAGGAGCAGCTGGTTACAACATCTGCTCTCTGCTAGTGACAAAGGAGGACTCTAGTAGGACATCTTCCTGAATAAAGCTAATGTAGGTGTTGGTGCAAACAAAGCCCGAGTTAGCTCTGGAGCTTCCATGCAACTCAGAGGAAGAGGAAGAGAAAGGCTGCTTGACTGAGCAGTAAAATATAGTGATCCCTCTGTATCCAGAGGGTTCTGTATCCATTGGTTCCAGGGTACCTGCCACTCACCCACGGGAAGGTCCCAGAGTCTAAGGATGTGCAAGTCCCTTATATAAAACGGAATAGCATTTGTATGTAACCCTTGCACATCCTCCTGTAGATTTTAATCATCTTTAAATTACCTTAATACTGACTACAGTGTAAATGCTCTGTAAATAGTTGCTGTAATATGTTGTTCAGGCCCATGTTCAAGGTTATTTTCCATCTAGAGTTGGTGAAATCCAGGGATGTGGCACCTGTGGAAACAGAAGGAGGACAGTGCACATAGAATCTCTTCCTCCCTCATGGAGTTTTCCTTACTTGGTTAGTTAATGAGTATATAAACTGAACCATCCATGCAGCCTAAGAGAAGCTTGTCTCTGACCCACAGAAAATGAGGAGTTGGTTCCCTGTACCATGATGACTTATGGGCAAACTACTCTTCCAAGCTCCAAAAAAAAGAGTCACTTTGCCAACTACCTATGCTAATGAACCAGTATGCTTTTTATTAAGAATGATTACCAATCAGTCAAGGGCTATTAAATGTTTGGTAAAAGAGAAGTACCAAGATGTATGGAAGAACAACTGATGGAAAAAAAGCAGCAGAAGAAAGGCATTTAATCTCAGCTACTTGGGAGGCTAACGGAGGAGGATTGCAAATTTGAGGACTGGATTGGTAACAGTGAGACTCTGTCTTAAAACAAAAAATAAAAAATGGGCTGGGGATGTAGCTCAGTGATGGAGCAGTTGCCTAACATGTGTGAGGCCCTGTGTTCAGTACTGGAAAAAAGAAGAAGAGAAAGAGATATTAAAATTGAATTAATCTCAGAGATATTCGAGAGAATACTATATTCATAAATAAGAATAGGATACTATGAAAATGGAACAAGCAGAGAACATGAAAGAGGTCTTGAAAAATTAAACATTGATTTCCCAAGTAAATTTTAAAAATTAATAGAATCAAATCATTCATATGACTGAAAACTAAATTAATGATCTGGAAGATAAAGTTAAGACAATAGGTCAGAATGTAGAGAATGACAGAAAGGGAAAACATGAGATGGAGAATAGATCTAGAAAGTTAACAATAGGTGACTAATAAAACATTGGAAAACAGAAAAAAGAGGAAAATAAAAATAATAAGACATCATTTTCCTGAACAAAAATGACTTTTTATGTGGAAAATACTCAGAAATATTCAATTGAAATAATAATATTCCAATACTATAAGCTTGCAGAGTGAATTAATAGGATACCTACAAAAAACAAGCATAAGATTGTCATCACATCTTTTCATTCATAATATTGATGCTAGAAGACAGAGGAGCAAAGCTTCAAAGTTCTCAGGGAAAATTATTTTGAACCTAAATTTTGTAACTAGCCAAACTGTTGTTCACGAATGAGGTAAGTTTCTCCCTTTTTATCCTTCTTTCTGTGAAACATGAATCCAATAAACAAAAGAATTGCCCGAGGAATGAAATAAAAAGTTTCAATTTGTCAGATGTAAAAAAAAAAAAGGTCTAGAAAGCAATTGGCCCAAATTAGAACAGGGAGGATAGGGCGTGGTGATTGAAAAATGTCTTTAGGAAGAATATTGATTCATACAATCTATTTAAATATCTGGAAGATCTTAGATAGGTGAAAATATTAAAGGGGAGATCAGAATATGTCATTCCTAGAATATATATGTTACTTTGGCACAGTTATTACTTGAGGAAAAACAATTAAGGAAGCCAGCATAGGAAAATCTCTGCCTTCTCCCCAGCTGTCTAAAATTAGAGCATAAATTTCTTTTGTGCAAGTGTCCTGGCTTTTGTACTAGGAAGACAAGAGACATTTCTAACATGGAGACAGAGATGACACTGAGATGCATCTACATAAAGAAACCTCACTAAAAAGTGCATATCTACCATTAGTTTCACCCTCCCATGTAATTGTCTTCCATTAGTTTCCCTCCTAAATTATATTTATCTTCCCACAATTTATGACTCCTAGAAACTCTAACTTTTTTTTGCTTTGCCCTGTCATAATTTTTGCTATTTTAAAAGATGACATAAAGCCCATGAGTTTAACTGCTTATTTGGGTCCTCCCTTCTTAGCTAGGAAGGATTTTGGGCATATAGAAATTAAAATACTAACATCAAACAAAATTTGTAAGCCTTTTTTCCTGTTAATCTATCTTGTGTCAGTCTAATTTGCAAGCTTTCACCATATATCGTAAGAGGGTAAAGGAAAGATTTTTCCCATCCCTTACAAGTTAAATGTTTATTCTGTCAAGCAGAATAAGAGAAACAACAACAACAAAACTTTAGGAGTTATGATGAGGCAAATTGAAATATGATATATCTTGGAAAAGTAGAAGTATAAGTAAAAATAATCTATTTGTTCATTGCTTTTGAATGGATATTTTTGCTAATGCAGAATCCTTTTTCCATCTTATGGGCCTTATTATTACTTGATTCGGCAATTCATATTTATATAACCTTAATACTATGACTATTTTTCACTTCTAATGCTTTCAATTTCATTGTCAAGCTATAGACAAAGTGCTGAAAACTGACTTACAATTACAGGTCAGAGTGTGAATGCCACATGCCTGGGTGTTAATCACCTGGAAGTCAGGTGGGACAAAGAGTAGGAGTGGAGGTTTGTGGCTGTGAATGACTTTCTTCATTTTACAGGATCGGGAGTAGGTCGATAATTTCAGAAGTGGGTGAATTAAGAAATAGAAATGTATGCATATTATTTAAATGTATCCATTTAACTATTAATCTTTTAAAAATAGTAATGCAACTAATAAGAATTGGAAGGAGAAATAGAGGGGGGGATAAGTAGGTTAAGTGCACTGAATTTCCTATCTTTCATTGCAGGACACTAACATGTGTTAGGCAAAGCTGATAAAGCCAGAAATACAGGCACAGTTATGGGTAGTTCTATGGTATTGAAGGCCTAAAACCAGAACTAATTGTAAATGATGATTTCCTGGAAGAAGAACCAAGATGGCAAAGGGAGTTTCATCCTATTGGAGGGAGAGACACCTTTACTTTCATTTTCACCAGTGGGTACTCTTTGAGTTATTTTTATTTTTTAAACATACAGTGATCAGCCTTTTGTAAATAATCAGGAATGTATTTACACTCCTCCTAGTGATACTTTTTCCCTGGGATTCAGGGTTGTGCTCCCTATTATATTATATAGAAACCAGGTCTGGAGCCTTCTAAACTTAAGCTGCTTTAAGAGCTCGACGGTCACCTGGCATCCTGGGGGACCCGGTGCAATTGGAGAGAACACTTGCCTCCAGAGACACCCTAGGAAGCCTGCCCAGGTTAGGTCACAGGAGGACAACCTCCTTTAGTGCCCTAGCACTCCTAGTCTTTTGGCAGGCCCTGGGAGGAAGACCTTCCCGGAAAACAGAGGGTAGCAGGTTGTTCTGGGACAATTCACCTGTTCTTGGGCTGCGACTTTATCTTCTGGGAATTTCCAGAATCCTTTCCTCGGGGTGCCCTGCAAGCTGATTGTGACTGCAGTAACAGAGGGTAGATTCATCCCTGGGATGTCACAGGGCCAAGTCCCTCTTTTCAGATCTGCTGGTGAGCAATTTCAGGGTGCAGTCTGAGGAAGAAATTTTGTTCATGGGAACTGACAGCAAGCCTGGAGTGCATTGTGATGTTCATCAGTCTAATGGTCTTGAACATCCATGTTGTCAGTCTCCATGACCAAGCTGGGCAGCCTTGGGTGGGGCTGGCTCCACCTATACAAACCATTATCATCACTACTCTGAGGCTTCTGCCAAACAAATGACAGGCAGATCTTCTGGTAAGAGTCGTATTTCCGATTGCAGCTGGCCATTCATCAAGTGCTGGGAATTTGGCTAATCTTGTCTGTTGGCCTAGGATGGGCCATGGGCAGGCATTTGATTACAGCTTTCCCAACTCACACTCATCCCATTCCTCCTCCACATTCCTCAGTTCAGTCCTACCCTTGAAGATATCATTATGCTCCAACCTCATCTCATAATTGTAATTAATTCCAGTGTGACTCAACAGTTTCTAAAACAGCACTGAAAAAATACTCCTTGGAATATTAAGGACTGGGGGAGTCACTGAATCATAACCAAGTAGATTGCCAGAGATCATGATATCCTGTGTAGCTCTCTCCCCACTCCCAGATGGTCAGTTGAGGCTTAGAGAGGTTTGTTGGCTTGCCAAAGATCTTACAGCAAAAAGTCTGTAAGTGGATCTGAAATACAGAACATGCAGAAATATACAAGAGGCAGAGTTCTTCTGAGGACAATGAAAAACTACCTACAAATTCTGATAAGTATTTTGGAACTACCAACCACTACAGTAAGCAGCTGGCCTTTGTCTCCACTGAGGGCGAGATATGGAGCAAAAAAATGTTCTTAATTACAGCTGTTAGAATTGAATTAATATGAGAACAGGAAGTGCTTCATTTCAATGTTTCAAGCTCAGATGCAGTGAATGGCAGAAGAGAGTAGAAACCCCTATCCCTGAAGACTCTAAGGTTGGGTGGTGCCATTTTCCAGGGCGGTGGGGCTGCTGGGTAGGGATGGTCTCAATTCTGTATAGTTTATGTGACAGCACAACTCTCTGGAGCTCTGGCTGCAGGTGCCCGTTAGCTGGAGGGGCACAAAGTGCACTCCCCTTAGCATGGAATTAAGTGTCCATGTGTCAGGTCACCAGGCCACGCCACTGGGAAATAACAGCAGGAGCTCAGGAATTTCTAAGTAGGAGAAATTTGATTTTCATGTGTCATCCTTAAGAAATCAAAGTATGTGAGAATCACCCAGATAGGTAAAAGTTTAAATATCAGTATATTTACCTCTTCAGGGGGAGTTTTGAACTATTTCTCTGGTATTTAAAGTTCAGTACAATACTTACTTCTGAAGTCCTTTTTGCATTTAGTTCAAACATCTTCAGGGGAGTGCACTCTTCTACATCATAGTCATAAATTACCAGAAGGCAGTTCTTAGAGGCTTATTTATAACTCCCTGGGCTCCTGGAGCCATTGGCTAGATTTGGGCTGAATTAATGGTCTATGATCTGGGCTCTGTCATCAGAGTGGAAGCAATACTGTCCTTACTGTCCCGATGGAAGCCATACTAAAATGCTTACTGGAGCTCTTACAGTGAGTGAGTGGAGGCAACTGACCTTTCCTTTCCTGCCCTCTCCTGCTCCTTCCTCTGCTATCTTAACTGCAGGCAGAGAGAGAGAGTTCACATCTCCTGGGCAGTATCTGCATAAAGTGTCCTGCACTCTTTCCTCAGGATGTATTTAGTGCATCCTAATCTTGAGAAAGACCAAATCCCTGAACTTTAAGGCTAGAAATAATTAGACAAGAAAATCCCTTCTCTGGATTTCATGTAACTGTCAAAAATGATGAGTAGTGGAAAAATCGCTTCAAGTCAGATTCCTCACTCTCCCTGAACCTTTGCACTGTATTGTTTATAGAAAGAATCTAGCATTCTTGCGGCATGATAAGGTGAGTGTTGCTATTTCTGCCTTTGACTGCTCATTATGAATTGCTATCATAAGCAAAGACACAGACAGATGGCTATAGACTCTGTAAAGCGCAATGATGACTTGGGATTGTTCAGCACACTCACCTCTCCTTTGCCGCAGAAAACACCCCTTCGTCTTGAAAAACACAGGAAAAATGATTTAGTTCATTTAGACAGCAGCAGACAGCTTTTTATATACTATTTGACTGCCTCCAAAGCCAGCCATTCGGAATATAGGCAGAAGGTCTACAATACAGCTATGGAGGAGGGGTGTGCGTTGTGCTGCTGTGGGTTTCCCTGGGCCAGGAAGTGACAGCACGATGGTGGGCCTGAGAGGAGGTGGGCGGCCTCCTGGCTTTCTCTCTTTTTGCAATTCTTTCCCTTCTCCAGTTCCTTCTTTTCCTCTTCCTTTTTATTTTTCATTTTTTGTGTTTTACATAGTAGTTTTATTAGTGTGCAGATCTGTGGATTTTTAAAATATCTGCACCAACAAACATTCTCCACCCTCCTCCATCTCCTCCGCCCTTAGGTATTTCTTAGATATCGTCGGAACAGCCTGTACTCAGAGCTTGGATCGTGGACTCCCCAGAGATCTGCACATGCATTTGTGCCGCTGAGTATTGCTAAATACGATGAAGTGCTCAGATTATGGGAATTTGTATTAGATTACCGAGGCTGAGAGATCATGTGAGGTGGTAGGACAACTAATGTTCCCTGGCACAGTTTCCTAGCATGGCCTTTTAGCAACCTGTGTGGTTTTTAAGGAAATGGCTGAGTGGTTTTGTTCTAGTTGGGTGGCAGGGAATGGGGATATGTTAAGAGACACCTCTCTTAGCTTCTTGTAAAATTGTGCCAAAGATCAGAAACAGAGAAAAAGACAAGTCCAGCCTGGCTGCTTGTCCTTACTGCTGACCTGGCCCAGGAGCTAATTCATGCTGAAATGCACTTCTTGGTACTAGGGCTGCTAAAAGGGCTGGGCATTTATGGGGTCTGGAGGATGTTTTCCCACACAGTTTTGGGGAGAACAGTTGCTTTTCATTTTCTTACTGTCTGGAGTGTCCTGGGCCATAAGATCGTGAAGCTGAAGGTTGAGCAGAAAAGCTCTGCAGTCATCTTCACCTTGTCCCCACAAAAATCCTGGCTGACATTAGGAAGAGAAGCAGGTGAGATCCGGTCACATCTATCTCTGCATCCTGATCTAATCATCATGGCTTTGGGCCACCTGGCTTGTGGCTTGCGGTCTCTGTCAATCTGAAGAGACTGAGTTTCATCAGGCTGAGCATAGCTTCGTTGCAGAATGCTTCTTGACCAGCCAAGGAAATATCATACTGAGATTGTAGGGGCTTCTTAAGTAAGGAAAATAAAACCCCTCTCTAATCATAAATTATTTTTTACATTGGAATTGGAGCTCACAAATCCAGTTATTTACTAGTCATAGGAGTTAGGCGGCATGTGAAAGAAACCTGGTCTAGGAGGAAGGAAAGGTGATTCTGCTGTATTTCCACCCAGGGGCTGGCACAACTGGGCTGTGGCCTGATTAACTGCAGGAGACTGAGAAGAGCCAGAACCCTGCCATGGCTGTACCCAAAGGACTAAGGCAAGTCTTTTAAGGGCCAGAGACCCAGCAAAGCTGGGACAGGAAGTGACAACATGATGGTGGCAGTGACCACCAGGCCACTGCAAGTAGCTGGAGGCAGAAGAGAGCCTCCTACCTTACCAGGAGCAGAAGAACTCTGCCAAACAATGTAGCCTTAGGAAGTCTGCTGGGGACAGTGGCAGCTCTGCTGGTATCCAGGATGGGTCGCTGTTTCCCAGCAGGATAAGAGGAAAAAGCAGGCCGAGCCCTGGTGCTAGATACTTATGAGAATATCAAGTAGGTGTTCTCTTGCTAGATAGGAGAGTCTTGGCTTAGCCACCTGATTATAAGAACTAAGGTACCAGGTCGAGGTTAAGCTTGCCACCATACTGACTTGAGTCTGGAGTTCCTTTCACCCTTGCATTTTCTACTGGTCTGTGCTGAACATGTGAAGTGAAGAAGTGATCATGTGAAATGGATGGTGTGTGTCGGCAGAGGAAGGGAAGGAGGTGGGTGAGAAATGGACCACAGAAGCTGGGTCCTCTGCAAAACCTAATAACTGTTGGTCTAAAAGGGGCAACTGTTGAGTTCAACATTAGATATGATATATATATCAAAACGATTTCAGAAAGAAAATCCACAGGAAAAGTATTAGGTAAAATAAGAATAGAAGCAGTGAAATTTTTGGAGACACAGAGGCCAGGGCATCTTCAACCACAGAACTTATTGTCTGTGCTGTCTTTTCAACAAAACCCACTCTTCCACATCCCCTCTATCCTCCACAAGGCCACTCAGGGACCTCCTGCTTAGTCTACTGTCTTTTCAATCATCCTTTCCTAGGGAAGCTCATTCTTGCATCTCTGACTACACATCAGGATTTTACACTTTCTGGCCCGAGTATTTATTGCCATGATCTCTCCCAACGACAGATACACATCACAACATGGTCAAGCAAGGCCGTGACCCATACTGACGGCTGACACTGACAGAGGAGCTGAGAAGCTCTATGCATGGTTCCAAAGTAATGCCTGAGGAGACTTAACTGACCTTGATAGATAGCAAGAGATTCATATTGATTGACACAGGCCTCACTTTAACTTGGCCTTAAACATCCAGCAGAAAAGAATAACCAAAAGAGGTATAAAATAATGCCATAGTAATAAAGCTAGATATAAAAAGGGGCTCCAATCACTGACCCCTTCTGGCAGTTTCTAGCTATACTAATAGCTGACCACAGTTATGGATCATTAGGAAAAAACTATGGTAAAATCTATAAGAGCTCAGCTAGAGTTTTAAATTTCTTAAGCAAGATTTGTTCTTCAAATTGTCTCTTCTTACAGCTAAAACTAGAGAGATTTATAACAAAGTATCAGACTTATACACACACTTTATCAATGAAAGAATCTAAGAGCCAGCAGGTTACAATCATTATTCAATTTCTAAGTGAAACTTTCTCCCCAACCTGCCCTTCCATTCTAGTGTGCTCACGCTTAGACTATAGATGCTCTAATTTCTTAAAAGTTTTGTTTATTCTTGCCTGGAGGCTGCCAAACTCCAAGCAGTCATACAAATGGAGCAAAGGACAAATGTGCTAGAATTCTTTTACCAGAATCCACCAGATGGACCTTGTAAACAACTCATAACTGCTAAACTATACAATAGTACTTCTATGTTGGATTCTGAAGTCCCCTGGACCTTCTCCTCTTTGTGGGAGGCTATTACTAGTTCCTCCTGGTGGAAACCCTTATTGGCTATATTCGTATCATAGCAATCCTGCTGACCTTATAATTTGACCCACGTATTAACTGTTTCTTTGGCTTTGTCTCCTTCAGACTCAAAGCTATATGGCTACCAAGATGACAATGCCTGGTACCTATCAAGGGCCTTTAGATAGACTCTGTAGAGTAACTCTGACTGCTGATCACAACTATGACCCTCTCCAGGTAGAAGTGGCCAGAACGGTCTTCGCCCTTTCCCCCCTCATACCAGTTAGGGGTATTTCTTCAGAGGGGGGGATATTGCAGATAGGTAAGTTAATTAGATATCTTGTGTGCAGTTAGACAGGACCAGCCCTCCAAGAGCCAACACAGCAAGGAGCCAACATGGAGGACAATTAAGACACATTCACTGAAGGCCAGAATTGTAAAAGAGAGAAACTACACACCCTTGTGCTTCCCCTGGGGATAAATAGCAGTGATTGATATTCTAAATAGGTATCAATCACCTGGGTGGGAGGTCAAGGTCTTAACCCAGCCTCTCCTGGAAATATCCCTGACCCCCACCCTTACTGAAAATCCTGGTATGCTTGCTACGTGACTTTCTCCCCCATTTGACCCCCATTTAATCAATATTACCTGGGTGACTGTACTTGTAATCTTATTGGTTGATCATGGTTTTGTCCCACCTCATGCCCACCTTGTAAATTTCCATTGGGTCCTATAGTTTTGTTCCACTTTGTACCTGCCTCACCACATGGCTTTGCTGTGTAAAACATCTTTGAAAAGTGGGGTGGGTGGGCAACCCACTTTCTGGTCCCCCTTCTGTCTCTCTTAGGCAGAACCTTTCTTTCTCTTAATAAATTTTTCCTACTCTTAAAAAAACAAAACAAAGATGGATAGCACGTTTGCCCTGTTTGTTGCTGGGTCTTTAGAATTTATTCCAGTGCCTGGTATATTTTATTTTATTTTTATATTTGAATTTTATTCAACTTTATTATTAGCAACAGAAAAATCAATTGTTTTAATCCTATGAAAATAAAAGCATTCAAAGTACAGATTTTTTTGTGTGTGTGAAAACACCAGGAACATGCAAAGAATAATATAAAGTACAAACATTGTTTCTTTACATAAAATGCTTATATTGTCATTGGGAAGAACAGGATTTAAGAGTTTGGATAGTAAGTGATAAAGATATAAGGATCAGACTACAATTTAAGCAAAAAAGAGAAGATTCCTCACAAGACATGCCAAGAGAAAAATACAGACAACAGCCATTAGGCACTCAAGGAGTACTGGCTAGAGTTTAGAAAGGTTCAGAAAATTTTCCTATAGATCAAAATGTTAAATGAAGCTTTGAATGAGAAATAAGATTGGGTATGCACAAAGAAGGATGAAAGGCATTCCAATCCAGGGAATAAATCTGCAAATCAAGTTTTTGTGTTGTTCGGTTAGTTTGCTTTGTTTTGGTTTCTGTAGCAGAGAAGACAGGCACATAAGAACTCAATAATAAAAACAAAAAAGGTAAATCAGATTGAGATTGTGGTGAGCTTAAAGTTTTCCTTATAGTCATCAAGCAATCTGAAACAACTTTAGAAGGAAATAACAAGATAAAATACTTTGCAATGCCTAGTCTGAAGGCAATGAGCAGGGTGGATTGAAAAGTGGAAGCAGAGGTAACTTGTTAAAAGGTACTGGTAAATATATAACAGTAAGGTCCTAAACCATACAAAAATGCATAGGCTAGAAGATATTTTACATCACTATCATCTTTTTTATTTCAAAATGATGAACCTTTAAATAAATTCCATGACTGAATAGGCCACTAAGTGGCAAAGGTGGACTAGAAAAAAATCTTCAGATTTTAATTCTACACTTTCTTTGATATTATGAAATACTTACTAACTACACATTAAATATCCTGGCAATTGATTGCATAATTCCAAGTTCATCTAAGTAACTGTGTGTCCTTTGAAGTAAGAGATCCTGACTCTTCAAAAGAAGCGAATATAGACTTTAACACGTCTTTAAATTGGAAATTCTCTTTAAGATAGCATCAGTCATGAGGTTATATTCGAATAGTCATATACACACATACATACATACATACATGGACCATATCACAGAGGATTATACAAATCATGGCTAGGAATTTGTACCATAATAAATTCAGTATTGAGATCCTGAATAAAATTACAGGCGTTCTTATTATTTGTAAGAATTAAGAACAGATCTCAGGCCTATTTTCAGAAAGTGTCTACACAGGTCACTTAATATTTTTGTACATCTTAGTTCACTTTCCCATATTAATTTCTGCTTTGTTTCTGACATGTGTTTAGAAGTCAAGAAGAAATAGAAGACAACAAAAATGAAAGCTCAACATATGATTTAAGTTGCAGAAACTTTATCCCAATGAATATTTCAGAGACACGAGTTAGTTTCATTTCTAGAAAAATCACAACTTCATAGGTGTTTAGAGAGCTTTGTAGAAAGACATTTCTTTCTTTTTTCTTTTTTCTTTTTTGGTATATTTTAGATGTTCTCTCATTATTTGTTGAGTGAATAAATATTTTGGGAGCCATAGAACTACTTTTGGTAGGAGAAAACAGAAGAAAGACTTTTGATATTTGATATCATGCAGCACTTATAAAATTAAGCGTTTTCTGGAAACAGTTCAAACATTCCCCAAAAATGTAAGGAGATTAAGATGCAAGAAGTTATAAAACCTAGACATATTGATTAGAAAGTCCTTATACATTTGGCCTAGATTGCACATAAAAAGAAGCAAAAGTGAATGTAGGTAGGTTCTTAAGGGAAATTCTAGTTTATTTATAGGGCATACAGATGGCACCATACTCGTAATCTATTTTTCTCTCTTCTTACCCTTTACATTTGCATCCCACCCCTACAAATTTATGTAAATAAATAGCAACAACAACAAAAATAAACATCAAACACTTTCTTTAGGGGGAAAACAAGTCATACCCATAGCAAGAATGGAGACTATGGAAATAGGGTACCTCTCATTTTGCTTTGTTGCATGCTAGAGTTCTTTGGTTTCCAGTAGCAAAATACAATATTGGCTGTGGCCTAAGTCCTATGACTGAAGGGAAGACTGTGAAATCAGGTGTGGGAATGAATAGGAACAGGAACAACCCAATATAGTCAAAACTATAACTCATTCTTGCTGGAGTGTAATAGTTTGTACATGTTAAAAAGTCAATTCCATTTTTCTTCTTTTTATTATGTTGCGTGAGTTTCTAGTTCCAGGACACAGTAGTTACTTGGGTTGATCTCTGCTTAGAGAACCTCAATTAATACTTTTACTAGACTTTATCCAAAGAGGAGAGATAATTTTTAAAAGCAAATAGAAATGCTATATCTCAAGAAGGGCACATCGACAGAATGGATGAGCAAAATGTGGTATATACATGAAACCAGATATCATTCAGGCTTAAAAAAACCGGACATTCTCATGCATGCCATAACATGGATGAGGCTTGAAAAAATCTAAATAAAAAAGTCCAGATACAAAAAGCATAAATATGATCCCACTTATCTGAGTTTTCCAGAACAGTCAAATTTATAGATACAAAAAGTAGAATAGGGCTACCAGGGTCTGGGCAAAGAGAGGAATGGGAGCTACTGTTTAATGGCAACAGAGTTCCAGCTTGAAATGAAAAAAATGTCCTGGAGATGAACAGTGTTTATGGTAGCACAGTAATGTGAATGGACTTAGTGCCTCTGAACTGTGTGCCTACGAAGGGTAAATCTAATCTTATATATACATTTTACCACAATAAAAAAATGCAAGGTAGCCAGACTCAATAGTGTCAAGACACAGTGGGGGTTAAGATCGTTGGAACGTCCCAAAGGATGGAAAGTGAGACCAGCTGGGCACCAGTGGACTGGAAACCTGCAGGCTCTGGCTCTTCTGTGCTACTCTGACAAATCCCCAACCTCCCCGAATCCCTTTTACTTACTTGAAGATAATAACTGTGGCTCATTACCTAATTCATGGGGATGGGGGTTAGGTATCCTGTGAAGGCATGTAGCAAGCTTTAAGCATTCTATACAAATGGAAGGCATTTCCACCTGAGGGAATGGAAAAGCTCTGTCAATCCATATTTCAGGAACCTGGATGACAGTTGGAGACCACCACTTTCTAAGGTTGGTATCCTGGAGGTAGCTGTCCTGGTGGGTTGAAAGGGTTATAATAATAATAATAATAAGAAGAAGAATAATAGGATAGGAAACAGTTGTTTGTATCCATGCTACAAAATCTAAACGGGCTTGAATGACTGTATTCTACTACTTCTACATTCTTTGAGCTTTTACAGGCCTTGAGGGGAGGCCCAGACGTCCTCATGACTTTGGTGAAGCAGTTGGCACTTCTAGCTGAGTGTCTCTAAATAGCCTACCAACAATGGAGCTGTTAATTAACATCCATAAAAATCAGTAAGGGTTGTCTGTTGGATACATATGACCTATGTCTGGTGCAGAGTTTGGATAAATAAAATAATAATTGGTCCCAGGCAAAATTCCAAAGTTTCAGCTTTGGAAACCAGGGGTCTATTTCTGTGCTAGCTGATGATTGCTGACATGAGACACAAGACACAAAATGAAACAGATTTTATTACAAGATTCCTCTGGTGCTGTCTCCTGCCCAGAGTAAAACCTTCAGAATTATGGTTTGATTAGGCCCAGAGGGTATTGAGAGAAATGCTAGTAGCTTTATAACTTTTGGGCAGAGTTTTCTGGCTACTCTACTGTGATGGGATTTGGCTTTTTTACTCCTGGCTTTAGGCTGGAAGCCCCGTTTCAACACCTGGACCAACACTTCAGTCCCCAGGCACATTGCTACATATGCCCAAGGGCCACGTGACTTCCGAGTTTTCTCACTGCTATTTCCTTGAAGGCCTCAGTCTCAAGATTTTATTTCTTCCTTTTGAATTTGGCTGTTACATAACTTTTATCTTTCTATATGTGCACACACACATGCACACACATATACACAGGTGATCTCCTATTTCAATGATCTTGACTTTGCATTCTACTTGGCTTGACAGTGATTGATTTTTGCAGGGGACTGTAATATTGATTATGCCCAAAGCAGGCTGTGAAGAGTTAACCCCACAATTGGCTTGTTTTGGGAAGTGAGTCCAGCCAAAGCCTACGTGCCAAGATCAGAGTAACTCCCATCCAAATTCCATTCCAATAACTAAAACCTTCAGACTACAAGGACAATGTTCTAATTACAACCATATATTTTGTCTATTCTTTCCTAAATCGAGAATGCTTTGTCTTGTCCTTTATGAGCCCTGTTTACATTAATTTCCATAGAAACCACACATCACCTTTACCCGATTGATTGGCAATAAAAGCCAGTGAGTGCCTGGGACTGTCCAGCGCCTTTGTCAGTTGCACCAGCACTGGTCGTCCTCGCACCCCACTTTCTCTCTCTTAGTTCTGTCTTTTAGTATATTTTTTCCTCAGGCCTGCCTCACACAGTGGGCAGGTGGGTACTGGAACCTGTTTACAGGGGTTTCTGGCAGATTTTGATTGCTCTCTTATTCTTAATTTTTATTATAGTAGAGTATTCATAACAGTTAGCATTTTAATCATTCACATACATAATGCTTTTAAACTAGCATTTCTACCTACTCTGTATGTGGGAGTGGAAGGGGTACTTCTCATATATGCTCCATTTCCATATTTGTATTATTAAATTCTGGTGATTTCAATGTTTGGCCACCCAAAGATCCAGGAAACCATAATGGCACTGCCTTTATAGAGCCTGGAATAACCTCCTTGGTTTGGTGGCTACTGATCCCAAGGTGGACAGTCCCTGCCAACCGGGAGTCACTGCAGCCTTTTAGGAGGAAAGAATAGGTCCTTGTCATAAGACTAGTCTTTGAAAGCTGTTGTAATTATTGACTTACTTTTTAAAAAGTGACTTCATTTCCATGCAAACAGTAAAAAGATAGACAAAAGTTAGGGTGGAATATTAGAGAGAAGACATAGTAGAGGAAAATATGAAGCAGATAAAAAGAGGAGCAGAAAAGGAAGAATAAGAATAAAGACAAAGAAAAGGAAAGGAGGCTCAGGGGAAAATACAATGGTCCAAGATATTAGAGGGAAGAAAGAGTAAAGAGGAGAGGCAAGGTGGAAGCGGGAGGCAGGGAGCAGGATGCTTTCCTCTTCTTGGAGGGGTAACTCCCCACTCTGCAGCTCTCAGCTTCCGGAAACCAAAAGTCTGATTCCATCTGGCTGTAGCAGGGCCCGGGGAGACTCTCTGTCCTCACCCTGACCTTGTCAGACACTCTCAGTCTGGCTCACACCCTGGAGTGTGCCTTAGCATGCCCTTACAGAAGCTCATTTTCAAGGAACACAGCACCTAGGAAAAGTGACTGCTTGTTCTTTTGCACAATTTCTGGATACTGACTTCAGGGCAAGGCTGCTGTGACGACATTTATTTATTTTTTTGAGTTGGGGTGGGAGCACGTTAGAGAAAGTTTTCAACCAGCCCAATTTCTGTGTAGCAGGTAGCGTCAGTGACATTCCAACATGCAAATGTTTGTAATGAAAGGAGTCTAATAGAGTTCTGGAATGTTCTTGAAGATGTGAAGAAGCAATCTAGCTCACTGACTTTCTGCATTTGGGAACCTGCTCTACAGGTTTTGCTCCAGTGCACGGAATTTACACGGGGCCTCTGAATTATGACTGATGAATTCTTTTTCTTTTTTCTTTTTATTAAATTCTTTTATTAGTACATTGTAGGTATACAATACAATTACATTTCTCATTGGGAATTGTACCTTTACATAATGCATCTTGGTT